>VYZT01007353.1:39393-72644 GCA_013400735.1 Pomatostomus ruficeps | reverse complement strand
GGCTGGGTGACTGCTTCCATACACAGCACCTGCGGCACAGGAGTTTTGCAAGGTCCGCAACCACTCCCATGTGCTGCGATGCCTCCGGTGGGGGCACTGGGTGACCGCTCGCGGTTCCAGGGGCTGGTTGGGCTGCTTCAGGACGTGGGAGGGCTGGCGAAGGTCCAGCAGGGGTTCACCTAACCCACCGATGCTCCAGGCACGTCGAAGAAGGAGAGACAAACAGAGGGGCTTCCCAGATGTTTTATTCGGGCACCAGAATCGTGCCAGGGAAGCACTGGCATGGGGAGTTACAGTTACAGCTATACCAACCTGAGGTGGCAGGGTAGGGAACAAACATCCTATGGGGTAGGAGTGAGGGGTTTGAACTTGGCGGGCTTTGTATAGAATTGCGAAATACAGAGCCCTCCAGGGGGAGAAACCAGATACCGAGGCAGGAGGGAAGGGGTGGCAGTGCCTGTCCGTGAGGAGAACTGAAATCTGGGCAACAGCACACCGCAACACCCATGCACCTTTGAGAAAGCGCTTAGCACAGGGAAGGGTGTTTGGAAGTAATAGTAGTAACGATCGAGTGAGCTGCATTCATCTCTAACGCTATTAAAGCTACTTCATAAAACAACAAATCTCTCCACAGATATGTCTCGGTTATCCACTGTCCCAACACATCCTCCAGGAATTCAGATGGTCATCTGCTTTCACATGCAGCACGGTGAGCTTCTTTTTCCCATCGTGTGAAGTTAGGAGAGGAACTGCTTCAGAAGCAAAGGGTCACAAAATATTCGCTATCCTAAAGAGCACAGAGCCACGGTTATCCTGCAGTTCAATGTGTAACACCCCTAATATAACATGTGCCTAATTCTCTTTTAATTTCAAAGTATCTGTATAGCATTTGCCTTTGGATTTTTGTTTTTCTTTGTTCTTACACTACGAACTAAGAGAGGCTCTTTAAACTCCAAAGTGTGCAATATCTCCTTCTAAGGAGGCAATCATCTCATCACAAGATGAAACAATATGTATGTAAATGTACATTGATACATAAAAACTGGAATAAGACATTAACATCTACATTTTGAGGCACTAATTTGGGCCTAGTTATGTTGACACAGATGGAGTGAATTACTGGAGGAGAAAAAGCACATCTGTTAAATGTTATTGTTTAATTAAGCCATTAGCAACTGAAAGACAAGGGCCTTTAAATTATAGTATTTTGTATTTATCCCAGCCCGTGGTAGTCGTATGGCTCCCTTAGCACTTGGAGTGCGCTGTGATCTTTAATGGAATCAGCAGAACAGCTCTCTGTGAAAGACACCAAGAAGGGTTCTTCTCTCTGTCTTGCAGATGAGGGGGTGAGCTGTCTGGCCTAGGAAATTTGGGCAAAGCACAGCGCTCTGGGGTTACCATTGTGACACTGACCTGCTTCATTAGCCTGCGTGGTGGAGCCTCACAGGACCTCTAAGGAAATCTTCATCTGGGGATGAGCATCCCTGCAACCTCTGGTCACTGCTTGGTGAGGACTTTGCACCCTGACATTCGTGTACACCCAGTCGTGGAGTTTTGGACATACAAAATTTGCTACCTGAGTGCTGGGCTCTGTGTGCACAGCCAAAGAAATTGGCAATAATCCTCTATTACAGCCACAGGCTCCCTCTGGAAATCTTATTCTCCTGTTCAATTTTACAGGGAATAAATTTCCTAGCTGGAGGGAAATTTCTTCCTGCGAGAGGGAAGAAAATGTCTCTGCGAGACACCTGACCAATGGACTTACTATGACATACAGGGGAAGAAGTCCCATCTTGTGTTCCAAAAAGCCTTCAAATTCACCTGGGAAGGGTCCACCAGCACTCCAAGGATGCAGGATCAGCCAGGAGGATCAGCCATGAGAACTTGTCCTGCAGACTGTCCCACTGAACACTTTCCCCTTTTTGAAGTCACATTTACTGTGCAAATAGAACTTTACAGAGGTCTAGAGAGCTTAGAGTTGTTAAGCATCCAGAAGCAGTGCAAAACCAGACGTCCATAAAGAACAAAGACACCCTTTTGGCAGTTTTAGGGTGGAAGAGGTGAACACCATCAGCCTTGTCTTTGCCCAGGAACCGAGGCTTCCTTGGTTCTGCTGCCCAAGCAATGCCCGGTAGCTGTCATGATGGGCAGGCAATAGGGTCATAGACAGTGCCCAAAAATTGTTCATTTAACTTTTCTGTGCCATTTACACCATCACTGCCAGCAAAGTGACACATGATAAATAAAAGCAAGAAATGCTTTCAGCTTTAAAAATAGAAATGTTTTTCATTTTAGCTGCTGCAGGAGGAAGGCCTGAGTCTGCTCTCACTTGTGCTGGCATAAAACAAAATTAGCTACACAGAAATGAATGGAGTTACATCTATCAAAAACTGCACAAGTGGCAGCAGAACTGACCTCTTTTCTTTTAAACTTCTTCCTACTCAATACTGTATGAATGTCTTTTATATTTGATGCAGTAATCTTTTAGAACTGACCCCTGCCCCCCCATCAGAGCCGATGCCATTCAGGAGCTAACATGGATACAGCTCAGAGAGGAAAATCAGCCTCAGTGGAGGCCCACGCAATATGGAAAGCGATGCTTGGACCAGCACAGAGCAGTGTGAAGTGCCACCACTGAGGGCCAGCATTTGCTTTTCCTGCACTACAAAGTGTTGAAGCACAGCGCAGTCACTGGCGTCGGAGAGGGTGCTCACGGGGCTCTTCAAGGAGAAGAAACACTTATGGATTCCTGATGGTGCCCCGTTCAGCTGTCCTTGTCCAGAGCCAGTGACTTTGGCCAGGCATGACCAAGCCTCTGTGGGACCTCAGGAGGTTGGCAGAACACATGGAAACTTCCTGAGGGATGTGCCAGGGAAAGGAGACAGCATATCCCTCCTAATGAAAGCAGTGGCTCAAAGACAACGAATCCCTTCTCCCAGGGAGCTGGATCCCAGTGCTCTACTGTCTGAGGTGGCAGCAATTTGAAAACTAACCAGGAGCCTTGCTGCTATCCCAGAGTACTGCATTAAATAATTGAAAAATGAATAATTAAATTAAAAGAGGATTATTTCCCACAGGCAGGCAGAAAATCGCTGCCTGCAGGACAAAGGATGATGGCAACACTTCATTTTCTGCAGTTCTCAGCAGTCAGGAGTGAGGTGATGTGAATAACATCCACAGTGGGCAGGAAGAGCCCCCCTGAACCACATTGGGGTTTTGGCTCACAGTTTATCCCTAAGTTGCCTATCGCCAAGTGCAAGAATAGCGATTTCTAAAGAACAAGGAAGCAAATCAGGAAATACAAGACATTCCCTTTTCCAAGAATGTCACCCTTGGGGTGTGGGGGCATCTATTTCCACAGAGGTACCCGAGGGATTTGCACAGATCAGTCCCGTTGACTCACAGTGAGCTGCTACACATATTTGTAGGATACATTCCTATGTTTAGTCATCCACATTTATTTTATTGCTGGATATGAGGAGACGTGCATGTGTGCTTTGTTCTAGCACTTTATAAGAACAGTATAATGGCACTATTATATTTTTCCCTAAGATGTATATATCTGTTTGAACAGACGACACATTGTAAGAGTCTGTATTTCTCATGAACTATAATTAAATATGAACAACTCTCCACATAGGATAACAATACTATAATATACTTGCTCTCCTCACAGAAATTTAAACAAGTTGACATGCTGAGTGAATAATGATCCTACATTTATGCAGACTTATTTTCTCTGAGTAGCTGCAAGCCCTTAGCACACTGATCCCCTGACTGTATGAGGCACTCCAGCAGGGTCTGAACATGATCTGAGGGGCGTAAGTTGTCCTCTTCAACCCATCCACCTTCCCAGCACCTCAGGCCATCCTTGCCCAGCCACTACATCCTTCTGTTGTCCCACTTCATCCTTTGTGCCTTTTTATCTGGAAGCCCTGTTTTTCTCCCCTGTGTAAGGTTCCTTCTGACATCCCTCCTAAACCCCTCCCTTAAACTCATATTTGTCCAGTGAAGCAATTTCTTCACTCACCACACCAGCGTTGGCTATAAAAGGTCAGGGTATTTTTCCAAGAGCTGTGACATTTTCCTTAAGCCCATCTTCTTGTCTCTATCTGCCCAGAAACTTTACAGTCCCCAATGCAGTGGTCATGGTTGTGACCGAGCTGTCACAAACCAGATGGCTCTGATGGTGTCAGGGGATTCAGAAACACACATGCAGCATCAGGAGGGGCAAGGCTTCAATCCTGTTAGTTACCCTTCCGCCCTCCACTAGCAGGTCCATGCTCACCATCACATCACAGATGTATCTGGAAACTGTGACCCAGAGCGCGAGGCCCGGAGTTTCAACAGCAGATTTCTCATTCTCCACCCCCTGTGCCAAAGCAGATGGGCAGAGGAAGCTCAGCAAGTAAACAGCGTGCTTGACACTATGGAGCAGTGCTGCAGCAGAACAATTTCTGAATGCCAGCGCAGGGCCCCGGTCCCAAAACCAGCCCTTTCCTTCCTCTACAGAGAGAATGTCTGCAGGCTGCACTGTAAGAGAGGACATCTCTGATGAGAGATGGCTTTTGAGTGCAGGAGCAATGAACCCACACTGGAGCCCAGAGCCAAAGAGGCCAAAGCAGAGGAGAGGCAGGGGTGAGGGCCAGTCTGGCCATGCAGGCAGCTCCACTGCCCCGCTCTCGCAAAGGTCCAGCAAACTGAGGCCAGCGCTCAGCACTGAAGGGGTGGGGAGCAGCACCGCAGCTTCTCCCTCCATGTCAAACCACACACAGCAGCACACTGGAGGCTGGTGGAGGGGATATTCAGTACATGCCTTTTCATTAGAACATCCTCGTGTTTGGGAAATGCATCTCCAGTCCTTTTAGAAATGGCTTTGTGGTGACACATTCCAGGGCCGGTCATCACCGATCCAAGACTAACATTTACGCACACAGGAGCTGAAAGCTGGTATTCACACAGGACCCGGCACCAAAGCTCCTCTCTCTGCCTATGCAGCTATTCCCTTATCTCAGCCTATCTAATAGCCACAGGAATACACTCGGTGACATTCCCTTCTGTCCTGAAGCCCTCGCAGCTAAAACAGTGGAAAACATCTTTGTCCTGCTCAGCTCCAGCCCCAGCTCCCTCCACCACTCCAGCAGGGGCTAAAACCGCCAGAGGGATACTCTAATCCCAGCCATCTGGCGGGGGTCCCTGGGGGAAAGTCCTCCAGCTCCAAACTGTCAGCATGCTGCCAGATGAGTGCTCCCTGCTGCTGGAACAACTCCCAGCCAGCCGGTCGCCTCCAGCCTCCAGCCTTTCCTTCCCACAAATGCAGAAGAAAGAGCTGTTTTGGGGATGGGGAAGGAGGGAATTGAGCTTGGACCCTCCAGAGAGGCACTCATTTTCCCTTGCTCACCAGGAGACACTAAAATACAGTTTTTGTGAAGGTGTGTCAACCCCTGTGATTTAAGGCCAGCACTGGCTTTTTGCATCTTCAAAGCTCTTTACCATCAGCCAGCCACGGTCTCCTGTCAGGAACCACCAGGCCACAGTGCTGGGACCAGTGGCACCATGTAGAGCCTGTCCCCCTCCCAAATGACTCAGGCCCTGCAAGGGTACCTTTGCAAGGCAGGCAGAGTCAGTGTTATTATTCCCTCTGGACAGATGGGAAGAATGAGAGGAGGTGCAAGGGCAAGGCTCGCCCAGGGCCTTCCTGCTGACCTGTGCTGTGAATGCCTGAATTACTCAGCCCCGCGCTCCAGCCAGTCAGCTCAAAGTGCCTCTGGTACTCTCTGCTGCAAAGCACTGACAAAAGCATCAGAGCATCCGTTCTGGATCAAGCCAAGGTCCTGTCTACCCTGAATCCCATCTCTGATGAAGGGCTTGGGTGGGCACTGGCAGAAAGGCTATGCCGAAGAGACTGGTGCAGAGCATCTACCTCCCAGTATGGCTCGAAAAATGAGTGATGCCTTTCCATTCCCACCACCTCTCGTAGTGATTAAAGCATTGAATCATGCTTTTGGCTTACAGAGCTTGCATTGTGCGGGTCTGTTTGAATTGAAGAAAGGAAACGCTTTGATGATGTTAATCAGAACTTCCCTCTAAACACACGTTTCCGTCCCCACCGTGGCAGGAGCAAACACAGCACTCTGCTGCCCCAGAGCTCACGTCCAAAACATGCTTCCAGCCCCAAAGGTCACCAGAAATGGAGGAAAAAATGTAACCCTGCTCCCAAGTTGTTAGCCAGACCAAACAAAAGACTCCTCTCCAGTCTGAAGAGGAAGAAGGCCTCTAGTAGCCAGTGGGGCGTCAGTGGGAGATCAGTGCACTTCAGCCTAGTTCCAAAGCCACCGAGGAGGAGAGGAGGTTTTTGGTGGGGTCAGGATGAGGTCCTTGGGAAGCACATCAACAGCACGACCGGGTGTATGGATCCAAGATCTAAACTGTGTCGTAAGAGCACGCAGCAACACGTCAGGCAGGCACTGAAGAAGAGAGAGTTATTCATCATATGCTTTTGATCCTCCCTTCTACCTTGTGAAGGTGCTTTATATATTTTGCATCAGAGGTAAAATTTACCCAAGGAATGTAATAAACAGCATTGCCTCGAAGACAGCGCACAAACTTTACACTACTGGCAGATTAAAAAGTCATCTGCTCCCTAGCGATTTCCTCCTGCACGTACCAAAGAAGCCCAAGTGTGGATAAATTTAACACAGATGATTCTCATTTTTTGCTTCTGGAAAATGTTGCCCTGGCAGATCATGGAGTCAAACTAAGCATCTATCCCTCCCTCCAGTCAAGTCCTTGGGAATCTGTATTTATAGTCCTAGGCTTTGTACAGTTAGAGTCCATGCCAAAGCCTGCTGCAGTCAATGGAAGTCTTGGGAAAAAGGCCTTAGAAATGTTTTAGAAAAGCACAGTTTTGACTAGAATATGTTAAAATGTTAGAATATGTATAAAAAATTTCAAAAATATTTTTTAAACATTTCAACAAAAAACCTACCCAGGCAGTAGATTCTGAAATGAGCTGTGGATGCATGCTTGTGAAAATGCTCAGGGCAGCGAGGTTACCTGAGCACAGCATCTTGCCTGCCATGCACAGCACCCTGTGCTCCTCCAGCACTTCAGCCCCTGAACTGGGTCAGAGGGAGTTTTGCATAGCTGACTCAGGTGAACTCCAGTTCCACTTTAGTCTATCTTCCTGTTAAATAAATGCCATCCTGCAACTTCATTATTTGTTGTTACCAATCACTGAGGACCCAGCAGGTGTGTACACCAATAAAAGCAGGGAGATTTTTCTCACTTTTGAAGTTTGCTGAGAAACAACAGTATTTCCTACAAGAATTTTTGGATGGGCACCATCTCCCTCTGGGATTCCACTGCAAAATATTGGCACTTTTTTTTGTGTGTGACTGCATCAATGTCAATATATTGTCTGTCCTGGTCTCTTTCAGCTTTTTCCAGGTTTTACAACCCCCTTGAAATCCAGTCTACAAGATTCTAGAATGTCTGATCTGTAGGTCAGAGATACAGAAGGGGATACACATACGTGAAGGGGACACACATACAGAGCAACACATGACCAGAAAACTTCATGGTGATAAATGGATGAGCAAAAAATATGCATCACAACTTTAAAATCCAGTAGCCACTGAAGTAAGTAATAAGTAGTCCTATAAGCAACTCCAAAACAACAGCCTTTCCGGCTGAGGTAACCAAGTCACAAAGGAAAATAATATATGGACCAGGAGCATTGGCAGGTAGTACAAATACCATAAGACTTCTCCAGGAAACTTGGCTTCTCAAGGTTGAAGAAGGTTTATACCAACCTTGCTGAGCCTTGCACAGCTGGCAGAGGCCTCTCAGCTGAAAGGTTCTGGCAAGCCTGAAGCCAATTTTATCCTCTCTTGGGAACAGCATGATCAAGCCAAACATTTGCCAACAGTCTCACTTTCACGTGTATTCTAGGGTCAACTACAGCAAAGCCACGGCTGAGGAGATATAAAAGAAGAAATTGATACACTTGCCCATGGGTTCCCCATGGAGCACCTGTACTGCCAAATTTCCTGTGCAGATGCCCCAGTTTCCATATTTAGGCACTTCTGTGCTGAAAGAGCAAAGTCAGAGGTGATCCAGGCCCCCACTCCTGTCTGCATGCTGCCCACATGGTTATTGTTTGGTTTAGCTTGGCTACTGCCAGAGCATATCTTGGATGTGAAGATCCATGGGGCAGCATCCTTAGGGAATATAAAATGTAAAATATACTTATGGCACAGCATGTCCTTCTGTGCATTGCTTCTGCTCACCATAGGCTTGCCTGGATTCTCAAAATCTTGCTTGGGGAGCTGCTGTGTGCAAGAGGCAGTGGGAGTCCACAAACCCCCAAGCACTGCCCAGTCAGTGCTGTCAGGTGGTTCTCTCTGTACAGCACAATTTATATGGTGCTGCATAGCTCAGAAGGGCTTACAAGGTCCAAGATTAGGAGCTCCTTTTCCCAGGACATCCATTAAACCTCACCTATGAAGTGTTCTCACCACATAGGTGGCCAAAGCATGCCCTCCAAAAATGTGAAATAGGTAGAACAATTTACTCGTACTCTGCATCCCCACCCCTTTTACAGCAAGAAGCTTGATCCACAATGTGGGAATCCCAGGCACAATTTCCTCTTCTAAGAGAGTAGGAATATGTGTGTCCTAGATACATGCTGTGACTACCAAATAACAGGTTCTATCCTGGGGAGGTGCTCCATGCCCAAAATAAAACAGGGACACTTGGCAAGAAACAAGATTTGGTGGGGAAACAGAAGCTGTCAAGGGAAATTCTGCTGCTGCAACAGCAGTGAAGAGGAAGAGGCTGTAGGACAATGGAGGCCATTGAGCAAGGTCACTACTAACTTCAGCAGCCTGAGCCAGGGTCCAAATTCTTAGCTTCCTGTCTCACCTCAATGCTGGATTTTTAGAAATTTCCTTATAAACTTTATGTAACTTCTCTCCCTTTTCATGAGGCTGATGCTCCTTTTACCTGCTCCTTCTACATGCCATACCACCATGAGATCTATTTAATGTCTTTCACAGTGCCTGATGATAGCGAGTGGCTTTTTTATGCCTTGCGCAATTATCCTGCTACCTGCTCCAGAAACGCGTGTCCCAGGACTCCAGGAATGTCTGTTTCCAGGACGGACCTGCTGGTTTTATAATATGCAAATATCTGTTAGCTGGTTTTCTAACTTTGTGAAGTGACGAGCCAGTGAAATTAGAGAGTGAAGGGCTTTAACACTACAGAAACCCAAAGCAGGGTCCCAGCACATGTAAATCAGTGTAGCTCCACTGAGTTAGATGGAGCTGGGTCAATTTTTTCTAGGTGAGGAGCTCCTGTAACTGGAGACATAGCCCCAAGATGGCCTGTAATAAGACACCATCCTGCTTTTTCTCTCTTCAAGTGGTCTAGCACGGCATCCTTGCAGACGCTCGCATGCTATGCCACAGGCCGGCCCTTCGCATACAGCAACGGGCACCGATATTTATCACAAGGATTGCGTGAGGTGGGAGGGAAAAAACCACAGCAAGAACTTGGCACCACTTGAGTCTCATCTGAGCTCTGCTTGGCTACCGGGAGTGTTCCAGAGGCTCTGCCTGCCCGCTTTCTGTGGGCACAAACGGCAGCCTTTGATTCCCGGGTGGCACCAGTTCCTGCCCTTTGCTGTGGCTTTAAGACACAGGGGCATTGTGAGGGCCTGGCTGCAGTTCTTAAGAATGCCAGCACTTTGGGCTCTTGGAGCAGCTGCATCCTTATCCCCAGCATCTGAAAACCACTTGTATTATTCAAGTGGCATATTTCAGAACTGGCATTTCCCCACAACCACAGGTATTTAAAAAATTTAGCAAAACAAGATGGCATGCTGGGATGGATCTTAAGGGTCCTGCACAGCACTTAGGTAGGAGGCAAAAAAATACCAGAGCTGGTTCTATGCAAGCTGAGCCTTGGATGTGATTCTTCCTCTGTCTCTGTCAGGATACAGCCACTGTGTTAACAAAAACAGGAAGGCTCTTCCAGAAACATTGCTCTTGAAACTTTTCATGGCCTTGTACACAAAATGCTGCAAGACTCATAACCTATTTAAGGTTGGTGATGCAGAGTGGGAAGTAGTTGTCCCCAGGAAGTGGCCGGCTGATGAAAGTTCCACTGGTGTGAATAACCAGCACAATTACAGGGAAAGGCAGCTGTCTTGAAGGAACTGTTAATGGGACACTGAGCCTTGAACTGCTGGATCAAAGTGCAAATGTGTCCCAGAGCAGCACTGACTCAGTCATTTGATGTCCTATGGGAAACGTGTTGGTAAGGCTCATTCCAGCTCCTTAACTCATCAGAA
This sequence comes from Pomatostomus ruficeps, assembly GCA_013400735.1. Taxonomy (NCBI): domain Eukaryota; kingdom Metazoa; phylum Chordata; class Aves; order Passeriformes; family Timaliidae; genus Pomatostomus; species Pomatostomus ruficeps. The sequence goes on along the minus strand of VYZT01007353.1, from coordinate 62,290 downwards.
TCATTGAAACTGAAGGAGATCAACACGCTGAGATGCTTCTGTTGGTCCTACCAGAATTGTATCTACACCTTTGGAAATGTGACCTTCCTTGTCTCTGCCACCAGGGCCACCACTGCCACTCACACAGACTTTCTCAATTTTGGCCAAGAACAGAAACAGCATGAAAACGAAAATCCCATTTTAGCACTCATGTCAATTATTTATTCATGAATGCTGATTTATTCATCAAGATGTCTGCCTTCAGCTGTGATTTAACAGCTTTGCTAAACATGGGTTTCATTTAAGTAACAAGGAACTTCACTCCGGTCCTTCATCTATCTAATAAGGGCCAGCAGGGGTCCTTATTTAATAAGGACTGCAAATGGACCGATCTGAATTCTGGCTTTAATAGACAAAATTAATAGCAAAGATTAATTTCCTCCACTGCAGGAATGAACGTTAGGATGAGCATTATGAGGAAGTCAAGCTAAATGATTGTAATTTCTAAGCCTTAATATCTATTTAGGTAGTCATTTTGCAATAACAAACAATTAGGTCTATGCAAAAGGCAGATAATGAACAGGAAAAGTAAGTCTTCTATGGACCTTTCTGGATCATAAATGTCTATCACCTGATTGCCCGAGACTGTGTGGAATCAGAGTCAAAGAACCCAGTTGGCTCTCCCAGTTCTGTATTTGTACTGAATATAAAGTAATTCATTTATTTTTCAGAGGAGATAAATTACAGGTATCCCCAATTTAGATAAAAAATAGAAGCCTTTCTACTGTTACCCAGTGTTGTGATTTTAGTAGTGGGAAGGGGGCCACAAAGATGGCTCCTGTGAGAAGCTTCTGGAATTCTTCACCATTTCCAGCAGAACCAATCTCTGATGGCTCTGAAGATGATGGACATGCCACTGGCCCTGTTTGGGCCAATTAGAAAGGTTGGTTACGCCTCTGTGATGACATATTTAAGGAAAAATGAAAACAAAATGTGCACGGAGCTGCTTTTAGTTAGAGAAGGAGGAGGATATGAGAACATGTGAGGGAAAACTACATGGAGACACCAAGGGCAGTGGAGAAGGAGGGAGAGGAGGTGCCCCAGGCTCTGGGGCTGAGATTCCTCTGCAGGCCGTGGTGAGCCCATGGTGAGGCGGGGTGTCCCCCCTGCAGTCCATGGGGTCCATGAGGGATGCAGAGCCACCTGCAGTGTGTGGGTGAGGTGCCAACGTTGGAGCGGGGAGATGTCGGAAGCTGCAGCCCAGGACAGAGAGAGAGAGAGAGAGAGAAGGAGAGTCCCGCAGTTTGTGAAGGAGGTGGCCACGCTGGAGCGGGTGGATGTCAGAGGAAACTGCAGTCCAGGTGGGAGACCCGGTTGGAGAGAGAGGGGCCCCCTGCTCCCATGCTGGAGCAGTTTGTCCTTGGAGGACTGCATTCCATGGACAAGAAAAACCACGCCACAGAGGTTCACAGAGAACTGTCTCTCATGGGAGGGACCCCACGGCAAAAGCAGAAGAAGGACTCCTCTCCCTAAGCAAGGGAAGAAGATCTTGGAAACGGACTGACCTGAACCTCCACACCCTGCCCCCCTCGCACTGTTGGTGGGAGGGAGGGAGGGGCGGGGGGGTAAGAGTGATGTCTTTAAAGGTTTATTTTACTTTTCACATCCTCCTTCTAACTCTGGTAGTAATACATTTCACTTTGCAACTTACATTGAGCCTGTTTTGTCCTTGGAGCATTTTCTCCCAGTTCCTTATCTCAGCTCATGGACCTTTCTGTTAAATTTTTATTCCTTCCCCTTCTCCTTCCCTCCTCTGCCCAGCTGTGGCAGGGGAGGGAATGAGTGAGCAGCTGCCCTGGGTGCCTGGCATTTGGCCAGGGTCAAACCACAACACCCAGCCATGAATCACCAGGACTTTACACGGAGCAATAGCCACACGCTGCAGGAAGGCTCTCTGGAATGCTGGATATGGTACAGCAAGCCTGAGCTGTGACATGAATTCTTAGTCTAAGCAAATTCACTCTGTAAAATGGGAAGTTCTTTCGTGGTGCTGGTCTTGCGCATTTGAATGGGCTCAGTAAGGATGTTTGATACAAATGGTATAGACAGCAGTCAATGTACCTAGAAAGTTGATCAAAACCCAACAGGAAACAAAAAGCAGTAAGTAAGGTCATCTGACAGTGATAAAGTCATCACAAACTAGCCTGAGCTCTGATAAAATTACAGCTTTAGCCCATGGTAATTATAACTCTCAAGTAATATTCTGCTTCTCAACCGCAGCGTTCTAGGAGCTGAGTAAGGCTCAGATCAGAAGCCAGGCTGTGCCCGTGCCACCTCTTACTAACACTGCTGAGCTGAAGGACAGAATGAGCAGCCCCAGCCCTGACCCAGCCTCCCTGCTGGCATGCACAGTTCCCTCACAGCTCCTGGGACAGTGCTGCCAAGTTCCCTCGCTAAAGGGACAAGCCTAATCAGTTTAAATGGTCCCAAAGAAGTTATGAGGTGCCCAGAGAACCAACTGAGCACGCAGAGTAGCTGGGTAGAGAAGATGTGGGGGGTAACAAGAAGCTACAGACAGTGACCTCTTAAGCCAGCCAAAAGAAGACATGCACCCACAACCTAGCTTGTCAAAAAACCTGGAGCTGTCCCATAGAAATATGGGAAAATACTCAAAGCCACATACTGCTCTACTTTCTCCCCTATGGATGTTGTTTATTAACAAATATTTCTGCAAGCCTGGGGGAATGACACTGGGACGAAACAAAGTGTGTACTGGCAGTGAATATGCACCACGGCTTGCTCTATTATTGCCTGACTTCATAAGTGCCAATGTTTTCCTCCTTAATTTTTTTTTCTTCAAAGCCTGGCATAATACCATGACAGCTTTACAGTGAGACACCAGTCCAACATGCTGACATCAACTAAGAAGGCATAGCAACAACCCAGCCCTTTCACATACTTTACCAGTACAATGTGTCAGTGTTGGGCAATATTTGAAGAAATACCAGGCAAAATAGTTCCCAGGAAGACCTGGATTCTGACTGCATGCAGGCAAAGAAATATATAACAGAAATGGTAAATCCTAACGACATTGCTGGTGGCCCACCTAGTCTGGGAGCAGTTGTAAGACTCAAGTGTGAGCAACAGCCCATGAAAGACCATCCTCTTTGCTCCTTTCGCTTAATTTGCTGTACCTTTGTGCTGGCGGGTGTTGTTTGGTAACACTAAGCAGCATAATAGGGCAAGAGGTTTGCTTATTTGGCATCTAGTGAAGATAAAGAGGTAAAAAAAAAGAAAAGCCCTGCTAATAATAACTTTTATTACAATGGGCTGAGGTGTACAGTATACTCTTGTAGAACCACACTAAAGCCCGAAAGCAATGGCACATTGACACTATCAAAGGTCTACACATTTCACAACACTTAATCGCTAAAAATGGACAGATAAAAGGTTCAGCAAAATTTCTACAGACACACAGTCCATCACTACTTTACAATGTTCAGGTCTGATGCAATTCACTCAGCTTCCCCCACTCCCCTTTGCCTTATTCAGGGATAGAAATGTTCTGCTGGCTTGTGCACTGCAGCAGCTGCTCCTCTTGACATTTCTGCTGCAGGCTGGGATACAGACCCTGAGAGCTGGTTCTAATGAAATAGCTAATATAACCCTTCCTCTCATTTCCCAATATTTCATGTGAATCAGAAATTCTAATTTAGGCAATCATTTATCTGAGAACTCTTCCTAGGTCAGTGGAGATTCAAAAATAGTTTGAAACAGCAACAACAAAAGCAAGGGTGCTTCAGGCTTTAATTTTCTTCCAACAACTTTTGCAGCTTATTAGAAGAACTAGATGTTATTTCTACCAGGTATCCTGCAAGGAAATTCCATCTATTAGTTATTGGCTCCCACTGGTTAGATGGGTGCTCAGGTGAATAGAATAAGATACAGAAATCTAATCATAGAGCCACAGAATATCCTGAGTTGGAAAGGACCCATAAAAATCATCGAGTCCAACTCCTGGCTCTGCACAGGACAGCCCAAGAGTCACACCATGAGCCTGAGAGCACTGTCCAAATGCTTCTTTAGCTCTGTTAGGCTTGACCTGTGACCACTTCCATGGGGAGCCTGTTCCAGTGCCCAACCACCCTCTGGGTGAAGAACCTTTTTTTTAATATTCAACCTAAACCTCCTCTAACACAATTTCATGCCACTGGTCACCACAGAGAAGAGATCAGTGCCTGCCCCTCCTCTTCCCCTCACGAGGAAATCGTAACTGCAATGAGGTCTCCCCCCAGTCTCCTCTTCTGCGACTGAACAAACTAAATGCCCTCATCCACTTCTCATATGTCTTCTCTAGGCCATTCACCATCTTTCTTGCTCTTCATTGGACACTCTCTAATAGCGTTACATCTTTTTTTATTGTAGTGCCCAAAACTCACACATGATATTCAAGGTGAGGCTGCACCAGTGCAGAGCAGAGCGGGACAATCACCTCCCTCAACCAACTAAATTCTGGTGCTGAGAACATGTGGACATTACACAATAAGAAGCATGATTTTGACCCACAGGGTGCATTTGTAGCTCAAAAAGGACAAGGGAGAAAGTGCCTTTACAGAAATTATTAATATTGCATTTCTGTGACAGAACATCAAAGATGCAATTCATGAAAAAGGGGCTTTGTAGTGGCAGGGCATTTCTCCAATGGGCCCACAGGAGCTGCTCATTGGGAGTGTTTCAATCGCCACCAGTGATCACTGAAGACTCTGTAAAGAAAGCCTCCACTCATCCCCATCACACTGCAAATACACAGCCATGCAAACATTTGGTTTTTTTCAAGATCCACTGAGACTGCTGGCTAACAAAACCATCAGCATCACATTGAGCAAATTTGACAAAATAAGAAGGAAGCTGACTGTCAGTCAATGAGACCTGGGAGCAGAGATCTCTATCTCGAATTACACTTTTTGTGCTTCTGCCCATTACCTGAAGAAATGTGGGACATCTGGGGAGCGGGAATTGCAAATGCAGTCGGTTACCCTCTCAGCTGTGACAGATGTTATTTGAGTTCTGCTTGTATTGCTCAATTATTTCTTTAGGGAAAGGTGTATTGCAGGAATAATTAATTGAAAAAATGGTAATTAATTGACATATACACTGCATCTCAGCAGTAGAAAATGTTTGTTCCTGGCACTAGAAAGAGACAAGAGTCTCCTCATCCCAAGTCGCTTTACAGCTCCATTAATCACCTGCGTTTGCTCCAGTGGAGAATGTGCTTACTGCAGATGCTTTGTCTCATGCCCGCATACATTTCCATGCCCTGACTCCCGCGTCGCCTCCAGGAAACTCCTCAGCGCAGGCAAATTTCCTCGAGCAGTTCACAGAGGCACCCAACCATGCTGCTTGGCCAGCTCCATCAATATCATCATGCAGCACACTGATGCTGCTTTCTATGCATGTATGGTGCTCAGATTCCAGGAACAGCTTCACCATCATTAACCAACCAAACAGAGCATGGAACCCACGGTGAATATTTCTCAACAAATGCCACTCCGGTGGAGGCTTACTGACGGATTGCCATGGACCTGTTTCCAAGGTTACGTTTCCATTGGCCTGTTTCTGTGTGCTGATGTCTTGTACCCATCCATCAAACCAGGGTCTAGGAACGTACCTGCCCTGGGGATGCACCGGGCTACTGTAATTCAGGAGTCCTAGCTGTGAATTCCCAGGTGTTACAATCCCCCGAATAGAAGTGGGGTACAACCTGTTAATCACACAGCCTCCCCTCCAAACACTCCCTCTGTCAGCCTCCTTCCCAAAACCTGCATTTCCTTCAAGATCTAAGTATTGATTCCTCAGGCTCAGCCCAGAGATTATAAATATCCCCAATCTCCCACGTTCCAGTTAGCATTTTGTGAGAAAACCTGAGGAAATTCAGCAACACAGCTAGCTTTTACACAGCATCCTAAAACAGCTCATTAACAGCAAACAAACAAGAGTTACCCAAACCCCAGGCCCTTTCTGAAATGCAGCTTCCCTCCATCTAATTGTGTCCCACTACAGAAGTTCCTGTGGCAAGAAAGGCAAGCAGGCAGCTCAAGGGGTATCCTCATGCTTCAGCTTTCTTGTGCATCTCCTTCAGACTTCACCCAGGAGACGTTTTAAACCTTCTTTCATCACCTCTTTAACATTGCTGAGTTGCTGGCAAGTTTCCAGTGCTCCTGGAGAAAGGGTACTAGTTTGTATTTGAGATAATGTAGTCAATGGAACAAAACCCATTATGCCATCCAGCAGCAGCAGCAGCAATCAAAAAAGTCTTCACATTCGGAGTATCAGGAGCCACTGCAGCTGTGAACCTTGCAGTGTATGCATAAGGGCTTGCCTGTCATCTTAGATTTTAGGGATCAGCCTCCAAGCAGATACACAATTTCCTGTTCCTATTCCTGATCAGCAATCACTAATGAAATCTTTTCTGAATTTTTGCCAAGAGGAAAACAATAGGCTGTTCAAGAACTTCAGCTTGAATAGGTGTGAGTTATTGTGCTTCCTCTGCTTAGCCAAATCCTGTGAGAGGGCTGGGGTAGTATAATCAGAATTCAGTGTGCGCTGAAAAGAAAGATGCATATCTGCTTTTTCCTTAATCCCAACATTCTTTATTATCCCACTGGGGAGGATGGAGCTGTGGAGATACCTTTGCCACTCTCAGCTGAAGTTAAGAGATCAGTTATGACAGCAGCACAGCGTATGCCATGGGCACCATGAATGCATCGACCCTGAAGTCACTAACTCACCTCAGAAATTTTGTTGTTCTCTTTGAATGCCAGGTTTCACTCTGTTGGACACTGACAATTATATCATCCCACAGATTAGTCAGAGCTTGGGCTAGAAAACCTGTGGTGTGAGGGTGAGCCCAGAACATCAGGAAAAGGCTCTTCACCCAGAGGGTGGTCTGTCACTGGAACGAGCTTCCCAGGCACCAAACCTGCCAGGATTCAGGGAGTGTTGGGACGATGCTGTCAGCCGCACAGTTTAGTTCTAGGTACTCCTATGAGGAACCAGGAGGTGGACTCTGTGATCTGTATGGATCCCATCCAACCTGAGATGTTCTATGATTCTATGATTCTGCATCAGACAATCAACAAACAGGGCCTCCCCGGCAGTTTTAGAGGTAGGAGAAGCCTCAAAAATGGCAAGTGGGTAAACGAAGTAATGAAACATAACATCTATTTCTCTAATATTAGCTTTGTTGTTTGTGAGATTTGCCACCAAAATAAAGGCATGAAGGAAAACAGGAAGGTTGCATGTAAGTCAAATCCTCTAAATTGAGAAATATGGGGGGTTTCGATAAATAGAAAATAAAGCTATTTTGTGCCTTAAGAATCCTGAAAGACAATAGTATTATATAAACCAACTACAGACTATGAATATAATCTGTTATTATATTGTTTCAAGTAAACATGTTTGCCCATCCTCTTTTAACTCTAGCTGTAAAGGAATTTTTTTTTAAAATGCAATCAAAACACATTTCATTGTACTTATCTGCTAGTAGAATGCCTCTCAGTTTTACCATGAATTTCCCATAGGCTGAACAAAAGTCTGAATCTGCAATTGCCTGAAGTGACTGCCTGTTTTTGACACATACCCCTTTCTTAGTCAGCTGGTACAAACCAGTCACGGTGGAAATCTGAAATTCATTGCAGAACAAGGGATTGTACACAGAGGGAAATGTTCTGTGATGAACAAAAGATAATTTATTTAATCCAATTTTATTTTCAAAAGGAAGCGGCTTTTGATTCCTTCTTTTAGATTTGGGAATGAACACTGTGTTGGAGTGTGTGTCTCCTGTGTGTTCCACTCGAAACCGCAGAGACACAAGAGCTTGCCTGGGGAGATCGAATCCAAAGGTCGGTTTGCCTAATGTTGGGATGTGGGCCAGGCCCTCTCTACGTTTTTCCCTCTCTCCCGATATCACTCTTGCATCCGTGCCAGGAATTAGGATATTCATCTTCTCTAGGTAAACATCAGTTTATAAAACGGAGAATTATAATTGCACAGAAGCCAGCTATGATATGCCTTGGGATTAGTGAATACCTCCTAATTGAGCTTCAGTGAAAGCAGCAGCTCTGGCATTATTTTTATTCACCTTGTGGAAAATTATTGGAGCATATTTCATATAATTAGGATCAAGAATGGATTTGGCATCACTTCCAGCAAATGCCCCTGAACACTAATCTGGTTTATTTGGCACCGCTGATGAAGCTTCTCTTGTGGGGAGTACAATGACAACAATTAACCTGGCAATACAGAACAGAAAGGGGAAGTGGGAAATTGTCTTGTCTTTTCTCCACATACAGGATGAAGTGTGGCCTCGTTCAGCAACAAAGCAGTGCCTTGAATTTATTTCCTTGTTTTGTTTTTTTCTCCTTTCTTGCAATGCCCTAAGGAATCTTTTCTTTTTTCCCCCCATCTATCTCAAAAATCTACATTTTTCATGCCATTCAAGGGGATCCCAACAAACAGAGCTATTGAAAGTGTTTGTGTCTCAAAGTGTTGGATTTAACTGGGTGTTATTGAATGACCAAAAGACTCTTTCTCTTTCTAGAGTTAGACCAATATTGACTTTCAACAGCTGCCAGTTCAGAGCAAGAAATCAATAGCAGGATTTGGGCAAGGTCTTTAGGTTACTGCACCAGGATATACCTTTTTTTTTTTTTAAATAATTGCGTATGATCCATACATACTCCAGTTTCTAGGGAGTTCTGTTTGTTCCTTCTCAGTGAGTGTTCTGGACAATTCAACACCCCCCCTTTTTTCTCTTCTTTATTCGCTCGTTATGAATTTGGCACTGACAATACATTTTAAGATTTCCAGGTCAGGTGAAGTGACAATTCATCCATCCACAGCTTTCTTTTCCTTTGATCTAGTAATCAAGCTGGATAATGGCACAGTGAGGCTTGGGAAAACTAGTCCTCCAAAGTTTGTTTTCAGGGAGAATGTTTGGAAGAAGAAACTTCCACTAGAAGCAGGACAAAGAGATTAGGTATTAACCTGGGATCTTAAATACAGCAAAGCTCAGGAGACTTAGGGAGATTTACAGACACAGGGGAACTTGACAAAAAAGAGCAAGAGTGGAGTGATTTGGTTTAGCTGCTGAGCCAGCTGAGAAAGGGATGAGAAGAGCTCTGTGGGGAGGAGTGGGAGAGGAGCATCTTTTGTACTCAGGGAACCTTAGACTTAACCCCAAACGACACCATAAAGCAGTGATGAAATTTAAACAAGGAAATATATAGAGCTGCTGATTGGCATTATGCAGGGTTTGGGGTTTTTTTCTAGAGCAGTATATTTCTTTTGTCAGATATAAGACCTAAGAACACAATAAATTTCTTGCCCAGACTCATATTCTGTCCCTGATCATGGCAGTCGGAAACACCATCCAGGCAAGCATGCTCATTTTTTTTAGGACCAGTCAGAAAACCTGCCTGTTTCCTCTCTTCCTGGTGGCTGAAAACGTGAGATGGGAACCCTCGAGCACTTGTAGCTCTAGGGCTCAGGGCAGGAGCTTGCTTAAGCTGCTGAACAGCACGAGGAGGGCAGCTGTGGGGCTGGGACACACGATTTCTACACGAAGTTCCATTTCTTTCACTGGAAAGACAGAGAGAGCCTACGACCAAGCAGTGTGTGAGACAGACTGAGGAACAGGCAAGGGCTGGGATGTACTTCAGTGCAGAGCACCTGAGGAGCCTCCTGGAAGCTCAGTGCAGTGGGGATGAGGTGTAAAACCCTGGTGAGAGCCATGCTGGTGTTTATGACTGGAGATCACAGGATTGTATTTCAGTCATATTTCTAAAAATCTTTACAAACACAACAGATTTGGGGAATGCTGTCAGGTCTAGCCCCATCCCGTCTAAAATCCTGGAATAACAGAGGAGACACACAGCCTGTCCTGATCATTAACGCCCCGCTCCCCACAGCCCCCAAACCGCCTCAAGCAACTGCCAAAACTGAGAGCTCCTCACAGAAATGTCCTTCCATTATCCTGAACTCCAATCTGTGCTCTATCCTTTTCTCTGACAGCAGAACGGGGATGCAGTAAATCCTGTGCAAGCTGTTCACTTTAAAACCAGCAGCTGCTCTTGTAAAATTGCTGCTCCTGGTAAAATACCTTGTTTAGTAAGAGAGCAGCTGCATACTGCTCCTGGATTGACCGTAGATGTAGCCCAAAGATGAGAGAGGTGCAGCAATTTAGCTGTGAAGCAACAACTAACTGACTCGCAATAGGCAAGGTCCAACACGGGTAAAAAACACACTGTAACAACATCCCAGCCAGACAAAAATGAGAAACTTCCTAGAAAATGCTGATTTGTGATGTACAAGAGGAACCCGTCTAGAGCCTCCGTGTCCAAACCAAGAAAGGGCAGGCACACACGTTCCATGAGGAGTGGCAAAGACTATTTTTCCTAAGCAAATAACTCACTTTTGCCAGGTGTAATTTTTGCCAAGCCATTTCATCATGAACTCTGTCCTCTGGCAATAATCTGTGAGGTTTTCAACAGCTCACCAGCTTTGTTGTCAGGTGAGCCAGAGAAAAGGGACTGGTTTATTGTCCACACAGCTGGACTACCACGGCCTATTTTCCCTTTTCTGTCCCCCACAAAAAATAATTTACAAAGCAGAGAGGAGCAAAGGACAGGACAAATAACGCAGGGTACACAGGGTGTCTGATCCTTGCTCTGGAAAGGCTTGGCGTGGAAGGAGTGGCAAATCTCTCACGCCAGAGCTCCCAGCTGCTGCCATCATCAGGGGACCGAGCAGCGCCCTGCAGCTGCTGCTGGTCCCTGTCCCATCTTGTGTGTGTCCCCTGGTTGTACTCACGCTACTGCACTTGGAAAGTGATACTCACCCCAGTGCTGCCCCCGACCTTACCCTGTGCATGAGATATTCTGGCTCACTCTTCGGCAGTTTTTGTTAAAAATTTTATTTTTATGCACACATAGCATTGCATCCCATTTTTAAACGTAGAGGCTTTTAAATCCATCATTAACTCAAAAATCTTGGTTACCTACCTTCTGACACCTCAGTTTAAAAGCTCTGGCCTGAATGTTTCACGTCCTCTCTCGGGCCAGATGTTGCACAGCCCCCTAAACAGTGACAGATAATGAACAGATTGCATATGCTTCAATACCAAGTTTCATGAGCAGAAAATGGGATGCCACCCTTAACCGTGAATTTTCTTCTCTCCTCTTCTAGAAGTCTGTGTTATAACAATTAGCACAGCTCAAATGCGTACTGTACATTTTCACAGTGTTTGGACACAAATATATTTACCTCACACCACACCAGAATTAGCAAAATAGCAATGTTCCCTGTCAGCACAAAGAGAAGTGAAAGATAATAAATCACTGACTTGTAAACTGCATCCAGGAATCAATAAAATGTAAATGGCTACAACGCAGAAGGTAGAAATACATTAAATATGGATGATAAGAAAGAGTAATAAGACTGGAAAATGATAAGGCTGTGTATTTCTTTACATGAGGCAGAAGTGATGGAGAATTTTTCTGGACTGGTAAGAGGAGAGAAGTTCTTTCCAAACAATTGGTATCTGACCATGTAACCCTGTCCACCACCCCTCTAATGGAGATAGAATATACCACACGAATGTCAACCAACTTCTAGAAACTTTACACAACACTGATTACAAATGAAAGTGTAACGCTGCCTACACATGTTCTGGCTCTTATCTTTTCTCTAGGGGAAGGCATTAAATCCTCAGCCTGCCACGGAAAATGTAGCACTCAGAGATCTGTGACCAGGATGTGTAAAGAAGAGAAGATAAGGTGCATATCAAGCCTACATCTCTGACAGGGGTCTCAGAGTCTCCAGAGACAGATGAATGGATGCATATGAGGGCCGACTGAAAATCTTCTAATTAAACCTTTGTTTTCCCCAGGAGTATTTGCTCTCTATGGAGCATTTTCTGTTTTGAAAGAAAAGCTCACCAAAAAGATTTTGACCAATATCCTCAATATCCAGTGCTTACCCACACACACACACAGAGAGTCTTAAGAAATAAATAGCCTATTCTTGAGCAAAGATACTGTGTATACTTTAAAGACTCCCTGGAGAAGGTTCGGCCTGCTCTCCTGCTGTGCAAGGTAAGAGGTAAGCTCTTAATGGTTGCAGGATGACACTTGATATATGTGCTGTGAGACAGATTTGGATCTTTGAAGAATAAGTGGTTCTGAACAACAGGAGATAAATAAATCAGAACAAAGCCACAGGCAGACGCTTGGATGAACACTGGCCTGCCACTCAGAGCCGGTGATTAGCCCATACTGGCAGTGTAGGTGAGATGGATAAGGCAGAGCTTCAACTTCAAACTTCCAGGCAAGGCTCTTGAGTTTACAGCTAGAAGTACAACAGCTTTGTATGGTCAGCAATTCATCTTACTGCTTTAGAAAATTAAGAATAAAAAATGCAAATGCACCTTTCATGTGTTGATTACTTCGGGATGTACAAAACCATGAACAGTGGCAGTAATGAAATGTCCCTGGGTGCCTCTGAACACCACAGGAGGACACGGGCGAGGTTTCCCAGGAAACCAGAGATGCACTCCAAAGCATGTGCAAGCTTGGCTGGCTGACAGTCACTCAGCTGTGTTCTGAACAGTGCTGCTGGAAGGTAAGTGATTCAGCTCTGGAGTGTAGTTGGAAGGACTAATTGTGGAAAGCCTAGAGGAGGTCGAGATAGATTTATTCCTGGTTGCATAAATATTCAGATCTCTAAAAGAAAGAAAAAGCTGATTGCTAGCTATCCAAAACGAGGGGGAGAGAAGGGTGAATAACACCTTCAATTAATCTAAATATTGATCTTAGTCCCAGACTCTGTTGGCCCAAATTCCACCTAGATCCTTGTGCCTACTGTCTTCTATTGGCTGGGACCCTAAAGGCTTCAGAGTAATTATTCCAGAGATGTGAGTAAGGCTTAGAGCACAGAGCCACCAGTGCTCAGCACTAAGCACTCAGATTTATGTGGAATCCAGTCCTGGCAAAACTGGGCATTAGGATTTGACTGCACCTCCAAGGTGCTTATGAGGGAAGATGTCTGCAGACCCAGTGCTTGACCTTGCCTCTTCCAACTTTCAGACAAAATATCAGTTTAGCATCTCTTGGGAAGTACAGTACAGCACCTCTCCTAATCTTTGCTCTTTTTCTGCATCCCAGCCCATCTCCAACCCCTCACTGGGTTTGCTCAGAAGAGAGCTAAGGCCATGTGTACAGGTGACCCACAGGGGGAATGAGAAGAGAAAAGAGAAGAGAAGAGAAGAGAAGAGAAGAGAAGAGAAGAGAAGAGAAGAGAAGAGAAGAGAAGAGAAGAGAAGAGAAGAGAAGAGAAGAGAAGAGAAGAGAAGAGAAGAGAAGAGAAGAGAAGAGAAGAGAAGAAGCCAAAAACTTTTGCCCTCCTTGGCCAGATGATTCCTAAAGCTTTGCAGATCCTTCGTCTCTTACTGCTAAAAGACCCTTAAGCAAAGGCAGAACAGTGTTTCTCATACTACTATGGAAGACATTTCATGACTGAATTTCTTTCCTGTTGCACTTCTCTGACTCCCTCAGAACAAGCCCCTGTAGGTACCCAAGACCGGAAAGCAGTCACAGAGATTTCAAAATGCTGCCATGACTCGGCAGCGAGTCCTGCCCAACGATCAAATATCCTCAATATCAAATATTTGAGGATTGGGATGTTTGGACTGGAAAGGGTCTGCCACACATGAACATTCTTACGAAGTTTTCCATGGGTTGAAGAAGTACTGTTGCTCCTGAGCTCCCCTGCCCTGGTGTGAGAGAGAGCAGACAGGTGTGGCTGTAGCTCCAGCACAAGTAATAAATACATTTAGCAGCCAGATTAGCATAATTGCCTGCCGAGTCAGCCAGCATGCAAAGTGCACAAACAAGTACCATGAGAGTTTTATTACATGTACATGCTTGCGTTTCCTTGAAATGTGATAAAACAAACAGATTGGTGATTTTAGAAGAAGCAGTAAAAAACCCTAAAAAATGCAATGAGCAATTTAAAACAAATGTTAAGAAAATTGTGTCTTTAAGAAATCTTCTCCAAGCTCTGCCCCAATTATATTTTATCAATGTGAAAGATCCGATGACCAAATGTATGGCTGGTCACAAAAACTTACATTTAGGTAGCTTTTTGTTCCATTATGAAATAGGTTTTGTTTTGTTCCATTATGAAATATGCTTCACTGCAGTCATTTATACTCGTCAGTGTAAAAGGTGTGATTCGATCTGGAAACATTTTGAATGGGTGATTGCTTGAGAAATATCCCCACCCTTTTATTTGTTCAAACCACAGACAAGGAATGTGCCTCTTATTTCTCAAGTAGAATATTTAGTTCTTGCTGATAATATTGCACAGTGCCTTTTGAAGAGCTTGAATTTCAGTGGCTTATAACTGTTCTAAATACATTTCTAACAATCCACTGTAATTCCACAAATATTACACAACCTAGCTAACAAGTTTGCTAGTCAAAACAAATAAGCTAAAACATCTTTGGGGTTACACCAAGATGCACTCAGCTGTCAAACGCAGTAAAATCAGCTGTTGGAGTTTGTTCCTTTTACAAATGGCCCATTGTGTGTGTTTCAGGGAACAGTGGGAGCAGTGAGCAAGACATGAATGAAGTAGTCTGTCAAATCCTCCGTTTGATTTATAATAATGGGGTTGCATTGACATGGGAGTAAAATACAGCAAAGCATATGTTCACTATGAGTAATACAGGCTCATTTATATATTACAGGAGTAGGAAATAAATAGTCTTGAACATTTTCTAAAATAGTCCTACAATGAATGTGGTTATAGTGCCATGGGACAAATTCTGCTTCACAGGCAGTAATCAAACAGAGAGAAAAAGTATTAACCTCATTTTTTTTTTTCTCCTTAAGTTTCCAGTCCTTAGACTGGTGAAGGGAGTCAAAATAGCATACATTTTCCTGTTGTACATCTGACGAAAAACTAATCCTGGTCTTTCTCTGGAATAGAGAACAAGCACAACAGTGGCTTCGTGACATAACTTACTCAGTTTCAGTCCTCAAAGAATCTGGTCCCTTCAATTCTCAGTCGGATGTTGGCACGAAAGGGCTGGGTAAGACTTCAAGAAAACGTTGACACAGTTTCAGAGATGTCAGAGAAAAACCCAGCTCAGCTAATAAACAGTTACTGTGGGAACACAGAGAAATAGATGCATTTATCTTGAAGACCGGCAACTCTTCCACATGAATGTTCTAATTAGGAATCATGACATCCTCTTTCTTTTTTTAATACCCTAGTCGAAAATGGACAACAAATGTTACTTACCCGCGATTGAGCAACACAATGTCATTGTTTAAACATGGAAATGGAATTTAAAGTTCTGCATTTAATTATGTCTGGGGTTGCTTTTCATTTGGAACTAAACCTGAAGATTTTTAAAATATGTGGCTCCAATATTGTTTCTCTTTGTAAAATGGGAAGAATGTTAAAGAACATACCCAAACTGCCTTTAACAGCATGAAAATTGTCTAAAACATACTAAATCTCCTAGTTGTTCAAATAATCATGCATTGTATGAGCGTGGTTATTTTGTGTTGTGGTTCTAACCACTATATTATGTGACAGCTCTTACAAACCAGAAGTTTCTGAAGTCTCATTTCTTTTCCTTTTCTTTCCTTTTTTCAGTGTAAATGGCTCTTTACTTATCTCTCCCAGAGACCTCAATTTGTGCACCTACTCAGTGTCAGAAGCAAAGTCATTACAAGAAAAGGGTTTTGGGTTTTTTTCATTTCCAGCCTGAATAGAGAAGTTCTAAACATTTGCCAGTAACTTTGTAAATCAGAAATCCGGTAAATTAAACACACAGCATTCTTCTCAGTCCACCTAAAGAAAAGAAAGACTAAGTACAGAAAGGAAGACTGAGCAAAAGTGAAAAAACACAAGCAAAACAGAAGGATTGCTTCCTGAGGTCTAAGGCATAGGCCGAATTGAAGTTGAGGTGTAGGTGGTAGCAGCACTGGTAGCAAAGTCCAGGCCAAGGCTGGAGCTGTGAATTCTTGGGAATGTGCAGCTTCAATCTGCTAACCCTGGAAAGCTGCTCTGCCCTTCAGTCTTCATTCCAGGGTGTGAGTTTAACCACACAGCTTTAGCCATTGGCCTTTACCGCACTGGCAGAGGTCATTTTGACTCCATGTGCTGAGCGCTGAGAGCAGGTGTGTAAGTATTTAGTAGGGCATTCACCAGAATTAAAAACAAACCAACCAAAACCCCTAACCCCAAACCCTCTGTTGACAGGAATTTTTGAAATGTTTCATTTCAAAACTAAAATGCTGCACTTGTGAATATGGCAACACTATCCTTTTAGATGAACATCAGTTATTCCAAAGAAACACATTTTGCTGTGTAAAACATGATTACTGCCGTTCCGTGACTACAATTGCCCTCAAAGGTGCAATTCTCAAGCTTTCCTTCCAAGAAATTGCTTATTTTTAAATCCATGGCATTACACAGCTGTACAGGTCTCCAGCTACAAGTCTCCACACCACATCTTGTTATTTGCCACAGCGCACTGGATGCAATTCAGTTTAAACCAGGGGAACGTACTTCCTTAGGTAACGTGTGTTTGAACATAGCTGAAAGTAAGCAACAATTACAATCCTGTAAAAAGCTTTTAAATATTTGCTTTTTAGGCCATGATGGTGTTGTTTCATCCATTAAAGTGGCAGGGTAGAATATAGGTCATCTCCTAGCCATTAGCACTTACGCTTCAGTAGCAAACAACTGGGGTTAAGTAATCTGTCACATGATCAGAATTCTAATTTTGATTTCAATGCAATAATTGTGTGCTTTTTTCCCCTGTAGCAGCGCACATATGGCTGATTTTCTACACTTGCTACCATTTTGTGTATTTAAGCCCCATAGTTCATAGAAAATTTGGAAGAATTCTTTCTGCCATTCATCTACAGGGAGTCTCTCACCATAGATTTGTTCTTCAGAAGGACAATTTTTCTAAATCCTACCTCCCCTTCTTCCTCTCCGGTCAATGCTGCTTTCTTTATTATTCTACCCTGACAAGGTGATTGGGGATTTTGAGAATTCAGTTCAGACAAAGTCTTCCCCAGCCAGGGTGACACCTGCACAAGGAAACCTGGCACTTTGTCCCACACAAAGGCCTCCCAACCTTTCCTAGAACAGAGAAAGACAGAGAGTACTCCTGAGTTAGGCTCCTGACTACTATAAAGGAACATGTTGGCACTAAGGGATTTCTTTTTCTACAGCTGACTCACTTTTTCCTAGGCTGGCTCTTCTAGATGAGTTACTAGGAATCCCTAAATAACTTGGGCCAAGCCCAAAACCATAAGTGAAAAGGAATGCAAGTCACCAGCCTTAGCACCACTCCTAACTTTACTATGTTTAATTAGTTTATCACTTAAAACACTAATGGCATGTCCACAGACTTTGTGCCTCTACCTTCCCTTCCAGAACGACACATTTTTATCCTTTCAGACTAGGGCATTAGGAGTCCGTGTCATACCTTATTTCATTCATCATTTCTATGCCTGATGTTCTTTTAATGTCCTGTTCCTTTCTGAGTGAAGCAGGAGTTTTTGAACTGTGTCATCAGCTCAGCAGAACGAGATGTGGGACAAAGGTATCTTAGGAAGGGCAAAGTTTCTGCACTGCTTCTGTGCCAGTCAGGACCCAGAGAGGCTGCATGCTGGGTCTCAGCCTGGTATTTTAGTCCTCCTTCCTGGGCTAAGTCAGCTTGGGCCACATCCCAGTATTCCTGTCGGTCCAAGGGTCCCCTGTATCACTGTCTCTGCTGTTTGTGTCACCAGGTGGGATTGGTTGCTTTGACTAAAGAGCAGATGAGGAGTTAGGGGACACAATCTGTGCTTCCTTCACAGCAGCTCTCTAATTGGCCTTGGCAGCAGTGGGAAACACCACTCTCCACCCATGGCAGGAAGCACACGCCTTCTTCCTCCACAGCACTGGAGCACCCGGGGCCCTGCTTTGTGTTTCCTCCCCCATAGCACAGGCTGTGGGTGCGTGTTTGTGCCCCCCTTTCTTCCTAGGAGGAGGAAGAAGAGGCCTTTAGGAAAGACCTGCAGCAGCACTGCAGAGCAACTATGTGGTGGTGGAAAAGCACAGTATTCCAGATGTGGTCTGAGTGCAAGCACAGGATGGTAATTGCTTCCTCTCTCTCCTGGCTGTGCTCCCACTGACACAGCCCAGGGTGCTGTTCGGCTTCATCACTGGCCTGGGCTTGCCCAGCTGTCCCCCAGGACCCCAGGCACTCCTCTGCAGAGCCGTACCCTGCATGGAGTTAGTCTGTCCCAGATACTGTTTGTCCTGGTTGAATTTTGCGAGGTTCTTGTCACACCATTCCTTCAGCCTGAGTCCCTCTGAGTGGCAGCTCTACCCTTGACCATATTGGCTCTCCCACTAATTTGCTGTCATCCACAAACTTGATGAAAGGGCACTCTGTCAGCTCCTCTAGGCATTCCTACAGACATGAAACAGGTCAGGTCCCAGGATAGATCCCTACAGCGCTCCACTTCTTACTGGCCTCCAAAGAGAGTACAGCCCTTTAACTGCTGGCCTCTGAGTCCTATCATCCAGTTTGTTACCCATGTGGTTGTCCATCTCTCTAGCCCACAAGGTGTTAGTTTAGATACAAGATGGTGGATGGTGACAAAAGCATTGCAGAAGTCAAGGTAAATAATATCCACTTCTCTTCCTCATCTATAAATCCAGTCATTTTACAGAAGGCAATCAGGTTGGTGAGGCAAGCTGGCTGTTCCCGATCACCTCCTCCTTCCTGTGTTCAGAAAAGCGTTCCAAGAGGACATGGATTTCCACATGGACTGCAGTGAGGCTGATCAGTCAACAGTTTCCCTTTGGGCTTCTTTTCAAGAGTCATTGGCAACTGCTCCAATAGTTGTGGACTCCAGCCTCCACTGCCTTTCAAAGATAAAAGCGCAGCCTTGCAGTGACACCAGAGAGCTCCCCTGACAGCTTGGATACAGCCCTGTTGAGCCCATGAACGTTTAGGGGTCAAATTCTCCCATGTAATCCCTGCCTGGATCCTCACCCATTGTTCACAGCTCTCCTCCATGAATTCTAAGCACAGAGACCTGGGAGACCTTGATGAGATGCCTGAGGCAACAGTGGCTCTGGCTGCCACAACCTCATGTTTCCATTGCTAGATCATTTGCCCCATTCGGGAACAAGACCACGTTTCCCATTTTCAGTCTTTTACTCTTGGAGTTGTGGCAGAAGCTCTTCCTGTTGCCCTTGGGATCACTTGCAAACCATAACTACAGCTTTGACCTCAGCAAAGAGACTGCATGTGATTCCTTTGGATATTTCCAGCAGTTTCTGCATCAGCCCAGAAACCTGAGTTACCTCCCCTGATCATGGAAATGAAAGGATCGTTCAAATGCAAGCACCAAGGCTATTAAGAAATGTAATATCTGAATGTCCTCCATAAGCTGCAGTAGAAATTGTACTCTTCTATATCTGTCCAAAGGCAGCTGCTTTGTTCTGCTTTGTCAGGAAAACTGTTAATAATTTAATAATGAAAGGGAACTAATGAGGCCTATGGATTTGAGCCTCATGCTCCGATTATCCAGTGTCTAATGAAGTGTGAATTTTGACTGAAGCTTTTTCCACCCTGAGGGGAAAAAGGCACTCTCATCCATGCGGATTCTCCTGTGACTAATGAAGGGTGAGCTCACACTGCAGCTTTTGCTGTACAGGGAGTACAGGTAAGGTTACTGTTCCCTGCATAAGCCTAGTTTCAGGACACTGATGAAAACATGTAATTCTGGAAATATCTACCCCTTTAATTCAGATTGACCAGTGGGTTTGGGAATTACCAGGGAGAATGGACATACTCACAAAGGCCGGCCCAAGGTCACTATTTGTGCCTCAAGCATTTTGAAACATCCCAACATTTTCTTGTACTACTTTGCATTTCAAACACATCTCACTGGAAAGGTGCAAAATGATAATATTAAGTATTAGCCTAATTTTTGGAACTAGTGATTCATCATTTTAGGAACATATCCCTTCTCAAATCCTGTAGACTAACTATTTCACACGTGTTTATACACTCCATATTTTGGACAGATGGCTGACACTTTCAGTATCTTATCTAAAATAAGGTTATTTCTAATGTCAGCCAGTAGGCATTCTGTAATAACAAGTATTATCTGCCATTTCCTTCCTGTAGTAGATTATGCTTGGATTTAGCAAGGAGGAATGCCGTCTGGTGTGAGTTGGGTGCACGTATGCCTTGAACAATCCCTCAAACAGATGCATGAGGCTGTTGCTGTCACCTTCCCCAGACAAACACGCTCAGGCTGATGACTGACAGGTGAGGGGTGGTTTGCTGTGGCACAGCTATCATGTACTAGCTGTCCTGTTTTATAACTGACACGGGGACCAAGGCACGGCACTTTCATTGTGGGGCAAACCAGGCGAGGCTGACCAAAAGCAGCAGCACGGGGCCGGCCTCCGCCAGCAACCTCGCTGCAGCATGTGTGATTTTACAGGCACGTAGCTACCGCTTTCATTATGTTTTCACTGTAAAAAACCCTCACAAAACCGAGACAAGGCACTGTGCCACTGAAGACAAAGCCCAGTGTGAGTGACTGTAGATGTGATGGGAGATTGACGTTACCTTGTCGGGGGAATGGCACTGGCCTCCCCCCAGAAGTGTGTGATCCAGTGTAAACAGGATAAAGCTGCCTGAAAACAGGCAATTCCATCCCACTCCACCTGCCAGTCTCCTTCCAGTCCCTGTTGTCTCCACTTCATGTGTTCTTGACCCTCTTCTTGGTGTCACACACACTCATCTGCAAAGACTCATCCCATTGAGTAAAAGAGCTGTTGTATTACGCAAGCGACCCTAAGTGTAGTATCTCAAAATAGCTATGCTGCAGGTGAGAATTTGCTTTTTTTCCCTCTCTGCAAATGCATCCTTTTCCACCCACCTGTTCTCCCACACAAGCAAACATACGGAAAAGTTGAGTACATCTGAGCGCAATATCCTGCGTGGCAGTGCAATAGATGATAACGTGATTTCTGGCTGATATGAAAAAGTCCTTTATGCCAAAGTATTTTGTGAAGGGAGACTTAGTGGCACTGAACTGAATCATCATTTGGTCTTCATGAGATGTGCCTTCCTCAACATGCCAATGAAAAACATCTGGAAATACATAATTATTGTTAACTAGAGAGACGGAATCTAGATTTAAATTTTACAACGCAATAAGCCCTGTCCCTCAGGAGGCTCAGAAATCCAATATCATACACTTGTGCAAACTCAGACTTGAGAAATCAGTGATAATCAGGCAGACACGGGTGATGGGCTGGTTATTGCAATCTTCTACATCAAATCCATCTTGTAAATTCAGCAATCAGTTGTGTTTTATTGGTGTCCAAGCGGTGCAAGAGTAGAGAATCAAGCCTGATTGGAGAGTGGAGAATTTAGACCATGGAGTGGTCTAAATTATGACAAAATCATGTAATGCTTATTCTTGTAGGAAGCAGTGATCAGGCTCAACATATCCCAAAATCTTCATGTATTTTTTACTTTATTTCTCTTTTGAAACCTTAAAATACAAAACCATTATGTCCTTTTTTATGACATGTGATCATCCTATTTCAGTTTAGTCATTCCCTGAACCGTATTTTCTGGCTTAGTGTATTCACAAAGATTGGTTTCAAGCTAAGTTCCAGGTTAATTCAATAGCCTCTGTTGTACATAAGCTATTAACAAAAAAATTATATCCAAATTTTGTCAAAGCATGGGAAAAAATGAGAAGCATTTCTCAAACATTTTCTTAAAATTAGGCTTAGCTGTGTAATGAGGTTTTGTATTCTCTCTCCATATATCTTGATTGGCCATTACTATTTGAGAAAAAAAAAACAAACAACAAAAAACAACAAAACAAGGCACTTTCCAAAGTGTCACTTTCAAGTCTTTTATTTCCCTGGCTATTCAAAGATTTTTCCTTCCTTGGTCTTCAGAGGAAATCCTTGCGTTATTTCTGATGCTCCGAGCAACCACTTTGCTCATCCCTCTCAGCACACGCTCAGCCCGAACGCTTCTGTGGCGCAGCCACTCGAGGTGTCCTCGCCTTCACTGCGTGTACAGCCGTGTATGTGCGCGGGGAAAACGTGCGGGGAAACTCCCGAGACCCACGCCAGGCTCATTCCTCGGCCTGTTTTCTCCTGCCGGCCTCAGTGCCATCCCTTCCCTTCACTCTTCCTCGCTTCCAGGTGACCGCGGCCACCCATCGCTTCCCGCCCCAGGGGAATCCAGCAGCAGCGTGCCCCGCTGCCCTCACACCACCGCTGCCCAGGACACAGGGGCACCGTTCCCTGCTCGGGGAGGTGCTGCAGTCACCGTCCCCGGAGGTGTTTGAGGAAAGACTGCAAGTGGCACTCAGTGCCGTGGGCTGCTTGACACGCTGCTCTTCGGTCACGGGTCGGACTCGGCGATCTCAAAAGTCTTTTCCAATCTAATGGATTCTGTGATCCCTATGCTCTCATTTACATGCTATTATTTATACCCAGGAACCACCGGCGTGACCCTTTCACGACTTTACCCAGCCCTGCAGCTCGGCGTCCCCGCCAGATGGCCAGGGGGTCGCCGGCTCGCCGCGCAGGTGGCACACGGGCAGGCTTCTTCAGACCTTCCGCGCTTCGCCCTCCCCTGTTATTTTTCGCATTTCAGGGGTGAACTGCTCAGGACATTCCCGATGCCGAAGCGCAGCCCGAGCCGAGCCGGGCCGGGCGGTCCCGCTCCCCTCAGGCTCCCCTCAGGCTCCCCCTGAGCCGCCGCCATTGGCCCGGCCGTGCCCGCGCC
>VYZT01007353.1:0-38905 GCA_013400735.1 Pomatostomus ruficeps | reverse complement strand
GATGCGGGTGTTCGCACGGGATCGGCGGGGTCCCGGAATGCGGGTGTTCCTGCGGGGACGATGGGCTCCCGGGACGCGGGTGTCCTGCGGGAACAGCGAGCTCCCGGGGTGCGGGTGTTCCTGCGGGGACGGCGGGCAGCCGGCAGCCTCCCGTGCCCCCGGCGCGGCGGAGGGTCCGTGCGGCACGGCCCCGTGTGACCGCGGTGACAGCCGGCCCCGCGCGTGTGACCGGAGTGACACCGGCCCCTCCGCCACTCCCGCGCTGCCCGCGCCGGCCCCGCCGCGTCTGTTCTGCTGCCGGGAAGGGGAAAAGATAAACAAGCGAGGCGAGAGCCCCGCGGTCCGGCCGCGGGTGCGTTTGGGGGAATGACGGTGCATGTCGCCCCTCGCCATCCGGAGCGGAGCCAACAGGTTTGCCTTCGCCTCCCTCTGCCCGGGGCTGGAGCGAACCCCTCCTGACAGAGGCTGGAAGTGTCTCCCGTTCTTTGTCAGTGCGTGCCTGGCTGCTGTCAGTACGCTTATTGCGTTGAATTCACTGCCGAGAGATTAGCGTAGAAATTGGTAGAATAACTAGTAAGGTCCCGCATAGAGCTCTTTGTGCTTTTTGCCAGGTGGGTTTTAGCACCCAAGTGCTAAAATTAATAGAAGATGACTTTTAAGGATAGTTGGTGTGCAGTCTTGGTAGTAGTTGAAGGACAGATACATGTGGTTGGTTTTGTTATTTGTTTTGTTTTGGGTGGTGGTTTTTTTTCTTTTCTTTTTTTTTTTTTTTTTAGTAAGTAGACTGTGTAAAGTATTGGAGAAGATCCACTAGGGCAAAACCCCCTATATTGGCCAGAGGATGGTTGGTGACACAAGTGACCTATTTTCAGATTGGATATTTTTTTTGGTGAGAGATGCTAGTATACCTGTGAAGGAGAAACCTTTGTGTGGGATGCATGCATACAAGAAGCTTTAAGTTTTTGCTTATTCACAGATAGTTTCTTATTGATCGTCTCGCTTCCAAGAGCTTGTAACAAGTAGATGAGGGCAAAGAAGTGGCATCTTCAGTGGTGCCATTTCAGTTACTGGAGCAGCTGAAGCGTATTGTATGATTTTCAGCCATCTAGCATGAATGAAGTGCATGCAAATGTGCTTACGCCTGCCCTCTGTAGTGCAGTCACTACTTAGTCATATCGGCTGCTTTTTTGAAGTTGTTTATTATGGATATATTTAGATCTTCAGGCTCTGGGGAAGGACCAGTTTAACAAATCTCTGCAAAGCAAAGTCTCTATAGAAGTGTTTACTAGCAAATGTTTATTGTGTTAGAATTAAGCATTTCTTTCAAGGCATGCACCATTAGAAACTGCGTTAAGGAATGGTGGGATTTTTTTGGCAGATGTATCACAGAAAGTAGGAAATTGGCTTGTGGTTGTTTTTGTACTGTTGCTGATCCCTGGAAGGAATCTGAAACAAATAAGAACTAAATCACTGCTAAACAATGCAATCAAATTTTACCTTGTGAAACGTGTCAAAATGTTTACTTAGACTAATGTCTGCCCCTTTTACTTCTGCTGCATACAACATCCAGATTAGAGGACTTAATAATAAAAGCTAAGGAGGAGAAAGTCCAGTCTTGTCTTTTATTTTTCCTGAATATTCTAAATGACCAGAAAAGCGGTAGAATGATGACATGATTTTTCAAGTGATTGGAAAGAGAAGCTAACCTGACTGCTGGAGCTGTGCCTGGTAGGCAAGGCAGCATCTAAGACAGCACATTCACCTGGCTCTTTTAACAGAACCTTTATGATCCACACTCAAGGCTTTCCTGGAAAACAGGGAAAAGGGAAAGTTGCATCTTAAGTGTACTTACTGTGTTGTGGTTTTTGTTTTCATTTTACACAATTGAGAAACAAGAAAGTACAGTTTTAGTGCAGGACACTCTACAGGTTACCGCTGTTCCTTGAATCATCCTGCTGTGAGACCTGGTATTCCCATGTGCTGTGGGTGGTTGCACTGTAATAAATAGTCTGCTTTCTGATTATTTAAAAAAACCAGCATGTTAAGGGTATGCATGCTAATATGCTACTGCAGATATTCTTCTTGTGCATTGTTCTGACCAACCCGGTCTCTTCTGACTGCCTTCGAATCATATTTGAATAATTGTTCTGTAGTCTGCACCTTCGGTGTATCCTTGTCCTTTCTGTCCCACTGGCAACTGTAATGCCAAAGCAGTGCCTTTGTCTTGCTTAGCCTGCCTTGCTTTCAAGGACACAGTATCCTGCTGCAGCTAGTGGGTTTTTTTTTTTTTTTTGTCACAACGTGTCTCTTGTGAAATAATGCACTTCTTTTCTTGGATTGTCAAAATTCCACTGAAATGCTGTAGCTGTAAAACTTACTGATGAACATCCATCCATTCCTGCTTAATGGTGTTTTCTGGTTATGTCTTAAAATAAGAAACCAGTGAAATATGGTTCAGGCCAGGGATATAGAGCTGGACTGCAGTTTATGATGGATATAATAATATTAAATTGCATAAGCTCTTAACTTTAGTAGCCTGTGAGGTTCTGTCGATCTTGCATGTCACACTATTTTCAAGCACTTAACTGAAATGCTGTAGCTGCTGTAATAACGTAAAGCACCTCTTGTTGTAATACACATAACAGTATTATGTAAGAGCTTAAGAGGCTTTGAGAAAAACGCATATTCCCTTACAATTCTGGGATAACTCACCCTGGCAGAATTCTAGTACACATAAATTGATTGAGTCACCAATGTTAAGAACTTAATGAGAAATAATTATGCTTGCAAAGTATAAAACAGAGCATGTTCACATTCTGAAAAGCTGAATGCCTCTGTGTTATAGTGATCTTCTACAACAGTGCTGGGACACAAATGTTGCACTGTATTTGACAGCCTGTTTTTTATTCTTTACGTCTCATTCTGGCTTTTTCTGCAGCAGTCTCCTATCTAGTTACTGGCTGGGCTTAAATCAACTTTACTTGAGAGATGACAGCCTAGACTTTTGTAATCTTAGTTCATGTTGAAGGCTGGAAATTTCAGATGCCTGGCTGTTCCTAACTGATTTGGGATGCTATAAATGAGAATAAAGTATTGAAACTGAGTAACTGTAAGTTGGAGTCAATCTGTTTATCAATATTTAAGCAGTTTGTATCCTAGATGGAAAATATCAGTCTCATAAAGGTCTCATAAGTCAATTCAGTACTTGAATGTTTTTTCCAGATGTATTGCTAAACAAATGAAGCTATCTGACCTTTGACCTTGAAGATGTTAAGAAACTTAATGGAAATTATTACTGTTGATAGATACTAAGAGTATGCACACGTATTTGCGTCTGAATATTTGTGTTTGAGATGGCGTGTGATGCTGTCACCTCCCTTGATAGAGAATAAAAATCATGTTTGTGGCTCTGAATTTATACAACAAAGATGTAGGTGTTAAAGCAGTGCTAACATTGAAATGTTGTGCCGCTCTGAAATGTTCATTGATTAGTGGTGGAATGGTTCCAGCTGCTGTTAATGGTTTGAGCTGCACTGCCTGGCATGACAAAATTATGTGGCAATGTTGATAAACAGATGTTTGAAAAAGGCGAAGCAATTCTGAGAGTTCATGAACATGAAGTAGATGAAGCAGCTCCTCTAAAAGAGTTTAGTTTGGTGGAGAAACCTGAGTTGTCTGCTTTCTGCAAAGTTCCTGCAGTAAGTTTCCTAGAAATAAAGATTTAGTGTCCTGTCTAAAAGATGGTGATGCCTTCATGAATCACCTGACACAAAATATTTCTGCATCAGTTTCACGTTCCTAGTTATTTTGGGGGAAGAAAAAAGAAGGAAAAAGGGAAATGTGATGGGATTGAGAATATTAAAAGTCCTCAAAAATCGACTTGGATGCTGTTTATTAAGCTTGGAAAAGTATAATTTTGGGCTAGGGAGTCCAACTACCATGAGTTATCTCTGTTGCTTGTACAGTTGTTGACTGAAATATCGGATCTTGATTGATTAGATGCATGATGTCTCTAACTAAGATATCCTTGCTAATTTTCTGTAGTTCAGGAAAATTTTTTCTGTTAGTAGGAACTACAAAACATGAGAATTTCAATTGAAACTAATTTTTTTTAATATATTACGACATCACAGGGTCTGAACAAAGTTTTATGACTGATTTATAGAGACAGAAAGAAAGTACTAGCAGATATCACTAAACTTGGAGCAATTCCTTCTAAAAGATGTTATCAGATACTACTATGCAGAGGATAATTCACGAGACATGGCTATTTGGGAAGATCTGGTGTTTTTCTCTACAATAACACTTCAGGAGCAGCTTCAGAGCTTGAGTGCTGTATTGCTGAAGCCTCTGGCATGTGAACAGGGCAGCGTCTCTGTTGCTTTTTTCCTTTAGCTGCATCCTGGCCCTGGAGAGTGGGCATAAGAGGAAAACAGGTACAACGTGAGATTAATTGCTCCTGGAGCTGTGGCTGCTGTGAGGACTTTAAATGGTGTAAAGCTATTGCTGAGTTCTTAAATTCATAGGGCAGCTCGTGTTTGTCTTGTGTAATACCGTCTCTTAGAAATGGAAAGTACCTGTGAACTGCAGCGATTATCAGCCAGGTTGTGAAAGTGCTTTGGGCTTTTAACATATTTCACAATTGGAACCCATGCCAGTAACTGCCGGTGAAGGGTTTGTCAGTGGCTCTCAGTTCCATCAGTCCCAGCGCATCTGTCCTTGTAATAGCCTCCGTGTCTAGGCTGGAATCGTAATCTTGCTGATACTGCTACTGTCTTACTATTGCTTTGCAATCTGTACATCAGATCTGTACTTTTTTCTCACTCCCGTGCTTGGAAAGAAAAAGGAACTAGATATTCTTGACTTTTAAAGTGGAGCCCTTGAAGGAGCAGCGCAGATCCAGTGGCTTCTTTAAGTTGTCTGTATTGAAGATGATTCTCACACAGATACCAAGGTGGAGTTTTTACAACACAGTTCTCAAATTTTAGTTTGCTCTTTGCTAGCGTTCTGCAGACCACTCACCAGAGCTTAGCTGTGTGAAAGAGGAAAGCTTAAGCTGTCTATGCTTGATTTGACTGCTCTAATCTACAAGAAAATAGATGGTAGACAGCAATCTGTAGGTCTGAAAGTTTGGGAATTTCTTACCTAAGAAATGAATGTGTTCTTTAATTGATGATGTCCTGAATTGTGCATTGTATCTTTTAAATTTTCTTTTTCTTACGCATTGGGTCTGCCTCGAAGTGTCTTGCTCAGGTCATGCAGGCTCTCATCATCTTCCGTTACAAAATGCTGTTAGTAACTTTTCTCTTCTCAAATCTATAATAGTGGTAACCTTCCCATCCTCCAACATCTTGTTGGTCCAGGAGCAATGTTTTACCAAGTTTATTGACCTGCCAAATATTCCTGCTGCTGGCTGTTCACTGAATAACGGACCGTCATGTTGAAGAATTCTTGTTAGCATTTTGCTTTTATTTCTTGATTCTAACAGGAGTTAAGGCCAGACATCAGTAGCTCTAGTGCCTGCAATACATCCTAAAATAATAAACACTAACATTTCACTAGGGATTTCCCAAAAGTTTAGAATGACAAAACTTCATCAGCAGTTGGCACCTCTTACATCTTTTCAGAGCAAAATTCTGTAGACTGTTTAAAACTAAGAAATACAATTAAATTGTGCAGGTGAAGTCTTCTTTTTATGTTTGGAACACAGCATCACCTGATAACTCTTCATCATGATCATCATCCTTTTAGGGGTAGCCAGTGCTGAATGGTAGAGGGGTTTGCTGATAGATCCTGATATTTTAGTAACACGGTATGAGCTGGATTCCGACACTGAGGCCTAATAGGAAAATAAAAGAAGTGCACGTAGACCTTGAAAAAATCTCTGATGGTGTTTTATTGTGGAACTCCCTGGAAGCAGGAGAGTTTATGGGGTTTGTCATCAGTGAAAGGAAAGATATGTGTGTATGCTGTGGTGCAGACACGTAAAGTGGAAAGTGGAGCTTTGAGAGGGCATTGCGTATATAAGGGCTGAGTTGTAACGCAGCTGCCGCTGTGAATTGTGTCTTCCTCCACCCTGCGAATATACCACATCTACAGAATGCTTGGCTGTAGGGCAAGTACAGATTGCTACGATTTCTCTGGAGTGCCTTTGAATGGTGGTTGTGAAGGCTGAGGCCATAGGAAGGTGGAGAAGGAAGGGCTCTGCCGGACCGGGACACCCGTGTATGCAGACAGAAGGAGAATACACTTCCCTGGGATCCTGAGTCTCATACTGAGTCTTGAATGTTCAAGAAACACCGGGTACTAGGAGTTAAGAAGTTCGAAATACTCTGGAGGAGTTGAGTAATGACAGGTTTTCCGAGCACAGGGTATGCATTGAGTGTCTGTGTTCCTGTCACTCTTGCAATGCCCTTTACCTGCTTCGAGTGTGTTGGTGCTTCCTGATACCAAAAAACCCTCGGGGGGAAAGCAGATTGACAACATCAGTGAAGGTGTGACAGTGCAACCAGTGGCTCACAGAGTGACAAGATAGACTGTTTTTAAAGGTTCATGGATTAGCCTGTAAAGATACTGTACATCAGGATGGCAGATAAAAATTGGTAGGAAATATTGGAAAAAATATGAAAAACTATACTTGCAGTGTGTATACTGAGTTAATACGTCCTTCAGTTTGCTCTCAGATTCTAATGATTTGTACGAATTCCTTTCAGAGTGAAAAAAAAATTGCTTCTGAATCTCCATATTCTGTTTATATCAAATTTTGGATTTCGTGTTTCTAGGAACACTGGCAACATAAGTCTTCCTCTCAACATACAATTATGTAGTAAATAAATAATTGGTGTAGATGCTGTTACTCATCTGAGACAAAAGAGAGCAAGAGGAGAAGCAGGGTAAAACGACTTTAATCTATCTGGTGGATGTGTATAGTGTGTGCATCCACTGAACTATTCATTCTAAACTCCTGCTACAGAAAATGAAAGTGTGTGCTTTCAAGACATGATTCATCTGATCTATTTGGCTATCTGCTTTAGGGCGCAATTTGTTTTATCACAGACTCTTATCTGTGTTGACTGAATCTCCATTTATCGCGCCGGGAGACAGGAGTGGTTAGCTGTCTGTGGACAGAGGAGTCCCAGGGAGGATTACTTCAGCTTTCATGTCTGTTAGCCTGATAATGCAGGGAAGTCTTTGCATTGATAGTTTTTCAACATTTTGTTTAAATGGGACCTTGAAGCTTTATTTTCTAAAGTAAGCTAATACACACTTTGGGGGTAAGACGAACTGGGCTGGTGTTACATGCAGTGCGTTATCTAATGAAACTTTTTGAATAGGGTGAATTGCTTAAAGAAAAACCAGCATCTCTGAAAATGCTCCTTTTTCTAAACAGATCAATTCATCCATCTTTTAAAGGTGGTTCAATCACAGTACTGTTGTTAAGCTTCTTCATAGGATGCATGTGATATTACAAAACAGTTCCTGCAGCTCTCCATTAGTGCCTGTTTGCAGTGTTTTGTGGGATAGGTATATGAGCTTCTATGGAAGGAAGGATCTGTTCTGAATTTATTTACTGCTAAATGTCTACATTGCATAAAACGAGTGTCGGGGGCGTAGCTGAGTTCTGGTATAATTAGGGAAAAATGCATTTTTAGAACCATAATTGGCCACATGGATTAAACACTGCTAATGGTTACTGAACTCACCAACTAGAAAAACCAAACTCTAATGCTGAAGAATGTACTTATCAGGCATTTGAGATAATGTGAGTGAAAAGACAGGTAAATCTTTTTTGTGATGTAACTGTCTCAAATACTGTTTCTCAGGCTGTCATTTGGCTTTCTGCTAAAGTGCGGCTGGTAGGAGTTTTGCTCGTCATCTGCTTTAGTCTGTAGTGCTTTCGTTAGGTGAAGATGCTCAAGAGGTCACATTGTAACCTGGATCCCTGAAATGATCCATCATTAAAAGTAATCCTGTTTTGGAGGGTGATGGCAAAACCAGAGGTTTGCGTGGTTTTATCTATAACTAGCCCCAGAAGTTTTACTGTTGTAACTAAGGAGACAACAAAAAAGGAAGGGCCTCAAAGAGGCTCCAGCTTGAAAGTTATGAAGATGTGCTCTTAGTTGATCCTTAAGTACTGTCAAAATTCTACTTTCTTACTCTTCAGAGAAACTGAGAAGAAGCTGCTCTGAAATGTATTGGTATGGCAACTGTGCTCCTTCAGAGAGCATATTTAAATAGTAACCAAGGTTTGTATCTATATACACTGTGACATTTTTGCATCCACTTCCTACTACTGAACAATTCTAAATTTTGTTATGTTCTAACCATGTGTTGCATCTAAGATCCTTGTGTTTAGCTGTGGGAGCGTCATCTATGCAGATTTATTTTAAAACCAAAGAGTTATGGGTTAGTTGGTCTGTTCTTGTGAAGACTTTAAGTTAAACTGTTAATGAATCTGCATTAATTTAATTACAGCTAACAGGACTGCAACATTAGTAAGCATAGTTTCTCTTCCATTTCTGTAAGCTCTTATTGTATTGATTACTCTCTGATGTATTTCTCCATGGCTTAAGCGTAACTGGTTTTTGCTGGAATTCTGTTGACAGGTTGATGTTTATGTATATTCTGTGATTCAGAGTTAAATCACTTGTTGAGTGTGTACAATGATGGTTGAGAATGTGCCAAGTGAACAAAGTAATGAACATAAATCTTTCCTTATTGCTGAGTGTTGCAGTTAAATTAAGACAAGTTATCTTTTTAATTTGTGTGCTCCAGTTTTCCTTTAATTTCTTTAATCAGGAAGCAGTTAGGAGTCAGATTAGGATGCTGTGTAGACAGCAGTACTACAAAGCATGTTTGTGTGGAGTGGTTTTTTGTTGTTGTTGGTTTTTTTTAAATGCTGGCAGTCCCTTTAGGAGCGAGGCTCTGGAGTCACACAGCCATGTGGGGCACAGCTGATTAAGATATTCCCCTATTTACTCCATACAGGCTGAGATTAGGTGGTTTGTGTGTGTCCATGGACTGTTTTTCATTAGTCTTCATTTAGGGGCTCAGGTCAGTGTGATGGTACATTATGCAACTGTACAGTAAAGCGTTGCTTGAAAACATTGCCAGTGTGCAGTGGTAGTGAAAAACCCTCAAACTGGCCTAAGAAAGTAGAATAGAACAAACCAGAAAATGAGTTGAGAGGAATGCTAAAGCCCGTGGAATAACCTCTGCAAAAGGAGTGATAGACTAGGACTTGAGCAGGATGGAGCGGAAGCTAGGAAGGGAGGAAACTAATGCTGCGAGTTGCTTGAGGCAAGGTAAATGGAGTATGCTAGTTCTTGTTTTGGAACAGACGGTGGATGAGAAGATGCACAAATTGTCAGGAGATTAAAAACAAACAGGAGGAAGTGGTTCTTCTCACAGCACATCGTTAAGCTATTCAGCTCTGCTGCAGTATGCTCTCGGTGCTAAAAATTCACATGCTTTAGTAAAGCACCTGCCCAGTTTCGCAGGGAGGGATGGGGTGGAATCCATCAAGTGCTATTAAACACAAACCAACTGCTCTCAGATGGAAAGAAGTTTTTGAATCTCTGAAAGATAAGAGTTTTATTGTTTATTGTTGCCTTTGCCATTGTACCGTGCTGTTCCCTATGCATCCTGTAACAGTTTCTGAGTAGGAGAGTGTTTGACGGGGGCATTTGGTTTAATGTAGCGTGCTTTAATTCAGTTTTGTGCTTTTCTGAATAAGGATGGGGTGGTGTTACGTGAGAATAGCAGGGTAAACTCTCTAAGATGAGCAGTATGGGAAGTGTTGGGAAGCAGATTTGCCAACCATCCTCTAGTGGAGTGGTTTCTGAAAGGGCATGTGAAGCGTAGTGCTTAGCAGCAGAATGAAAGGGTGCATGCAGCAACACAAACCCAGGGAAGTTTGTTGAAGCTTGATGACTATCTTTAAAGAAACACAAAACCCCAAACCTCAGTGTTTATATTGTTTGTTACTGTATTAATGCTTGTTATACTTAACCCTGTTCCTTGTCTAGGTCATGAAGTTTTGGAAGTTAATTGATTTCATTCACATTTTACAGGGGTGGAGGTCTCGGACTGAGCTGTATGGGTGTTGTGGAAGCAGACAGCTGGATAGTGAAGAGGTTATACCATGGCTCCAGCTGAGAGAAGCAGTAAGGTGAGCCTGTTAAACATCAGAGAATCCTCGTAGGACCCCCAGCCTTGTAATGGAATTCATATGAAACCAGGTTCATGAGTTTCACTCTCTGTGAGATAATGTTTGGTAGGGAGTGTTTTTAATCTAACGCTTACATTTCAACTTGAGAATAGCTAATGTAAGGGACTGTTTGTTTGCCAGCTTCCTTTTCAAAGATTTTCTTTGTGAAGTTCAGTTTTGAAACTGAAAATATATTCTAAAGAGCTACGTTTTCTGTATTTTAGAGTTGGCAGTGAGCCATCTAATTTTCATATTTCTAACTACTTTGCACTCAGAGTTGGAGAAATGGTGAGCTTTTGATAGCTACAGTTTTTTATTTAAACCTCAATCTAAGTTGACAACGCAGGAGAAGGTTCTGGGAGGATTTGTATGTGGAAAAAAATGACAATGGGATGTAAGACCTTCAAAACCAGTTTTGAATATGAATGTTTTATAAGTTGGGTCTTGTTTGCTTAAATGCCAAATACCTGGTAAGCAGGAATTCAGTACACAAAAGCTGAACTCTTGAGTCTTCTCTGCTTCCTTCCCACTCTTCTTCCCCTTCTCCTCACTCGTTCCCAGGACTGCTGAACATATGCAGCCTACCTCCAAACTTTTTATCACCAGTTTACATAACTCCAGTCAAAATATTTAAGAAGACATTTTATTTAGTACGTCCAACCCAAATGTTTCATTTCAGCCTTTAAAACTTTGTTAATTTGCTGTAATTACTGTATTGATTGATAATGCTCAAGCTAATTAGAGTAACAAAATTAAGTATTGTATGTCACTCTGTGCTTTGCTAAACAGAAAGCTGTTAAAAGGGAGGAGGGAAAAGTCCCAAGTCATGTCATCAGAGCTGTTTCATTTGCAGTATGAAGGGATGTGCCAAAAACCAGATGTATTAAGTATGTTCCTCTTGCTGATGTTCTGTGCTGCCCAGCTGTTCTATAATGTATCTGGAAAAGTTACAGATTTCAGCTTTGCCAGTTTTAGCAGTCCTTATAACACCCATTTCATCAAGTGCTGCTTAAAAGGTTTCTGACTCAAGACAACAAAGGCCGCCGAATTTGAGACAAATTTTCATTACTGCATTATTGAAACTCACTTTCTTCAAGCACGCTGATAATGTGATGTCAGAAATGTGCAAGTGAGCACAGCCTGGCTTATTAAACCCTTTGCAAAAATTCCTGAAGATTATTTCATAAATAATCTGTAGTGATGTGCTAATGTAACTTGGGGTAATTACAGGATGATAATTTTGCTTACTTTTATACAAATATTTCATCTTGTCTCTTTATTTTTAGGTATGCTTGGCAGTGATTATGGACTACTTATTTGCATCAGATACTCTTATATGAAAATACCACGTTTCCAAAGAGCTTAAATATTATTTCGTCTTCTGAAACAGAATGGCAGGCTTCAAACGAGGATATGATGGGAAAATTGCCGGATTGTATGACTTGGATAAAACTTTGGGCAGAGGCCATTTTGCTGTGGTCAAACTTGCTCGGCATGTCTTTACAGGTGAAAAAGTAGCAGTAAAAGTCATTGACAAGACCAAACTGGACACTCTGGCCACAGGACATCTCTTTCAGGAAGTCAGGTGCATGAAATTAGTGCAGCATCCCAACATAGTGCGGCTGTACGAAGTGATTGACACCCAGACGAAGCTCTATCTCATCCTGGAGCTAGGGGATGGCGGAGATATGTTTGATTACATCATGAAACATGAGGAAGGTCTCAATGAGGATCTGGCAAAAAAATACTTTGCTCAAATAGTTCATGCTATATCCTACTGCCATAAACTGCATGTAGTTCATAGAGACTTAAAACCAGAGAATGTGGTTTTCTTTGAAAAACAAGGACTTGTGAAGTTGACTGATTTTGGCTTCAGCAACAAATTCCAGCCGGGAAAGAAGCTCACCACAAGCTGTGGATCTCTTGCCTATTCTGCTCCTGAAATTTTACTTGGGGATGAATATGATGCACCAGCAGTGGGTATGTATGTCCACTTTGAATTAAACCTGTAATCTAGAAACATAAATACCATGATCCCGTACCTCTGTTTTGTGTTCCAAGATAATGCCACACGAGGAAGGCAGCTAATTGTCCAGAAACAACATAACCTGGATGAGCTGTGTGTGAGTTAATGCTGGAGCAGCTCTCAAACATTCTCAAAAACACTTAAAAGTTCTTTTTGTATGAAATGATGCAATTCCATACATTGTAATTATTTTTTAATTAATAATAATGTGGATGCAATGGGAATATTTGTAAATACTTTGTTAGAGAGAACCCATCTTCTTTTTGGAAAAGTTTCCTGTTTTACATTTATTTTTGACATGACCTCACACTGCCATGCACCCAACCGCAGGTGATTTTGTTTGCTGAGTTTGGCCCTGTGAGAACAGCACTGTTAGCCCAGGCTGCTTCCATGTGCTGCTGCAAGGTGTTGGGAAGCCACGTGTACCAAGAAGTAACTCAGCTATCAAAGGAGGAGACAGGGAGTTAAAGAAAGCTTCAACTCCCTCCTCTTCTACCCCTTCTCTGCCCTTTTCTGCCTGAGAACCAAAAGTAGTTGTTGCCCTGAGTTTGCAGTGTTTCAGTGTTTTTCCTTCTGTAAATATTTTCAGACCTTTCTGTACCATGGCCATGGTCTCTTAGCTACTATCTATGCTATTCTATGTTTATGAATTCCAGTATACTGGGTGGAGAAATATGATTGACAAATGCTTTGACCAGTGGATTAAGAGGTGTTGATTTCTACCTCCAATCCACGGTGATTTGTGAAAACATATAAATAAAAGCAGAGGGTTCCGCCCTCTCTCTCTCTTTCTGCTCCTCCGTCTGCTGTTCAGTGTGGTTCATTATTTAGCTCTCCTTGGGGCCCCTCGGCCTACTAGGCCGGCCTGACGAGTGCTACAAGTAGTGGCTGAGTTCCCAGTTGCTCGGGATTGTGTAAAAGGTGAAAGAAACGGTAATGTGTAAATGAGTCTGCGTGTTTCCAGCTGCAAAGTGGAGTGTGCAGGGCCAGCTACTCCGTGTAATTCTGTCACTCTTTCTCTTAGGTCTGCTGCTTCTTCTAGTAGAAGTAATTTAAAGTCTTTTTAGAATAGCTTTCAACATTGATAGGGTCACTGAATGATGTCCTGCAGTCATACAAATTGCTTCAATCTGTTGGTTGAGGTACAGCTCACTTTCCCAACAGGTGTGGGTACATGTAATTCCAAATGGTGCTTCAAAAACAGCGTCTGGGAGTCAGCGTGCCTCTTGTTCTTGTTTGCTCGGTATCTGACATGTTCACGGGTGTTAATAGCGCCCATCAGGGCTGTACACGGCTGTGAGGGGTTTATGTTTTATAGTAGTGACTGTAGTTTAAATTAAGACAGAGTTGTCCAGGATTTTGCCAATTTACCTGAGGTAAACAGGTAATTTGTATTGCATTATTTTCAATATAAATATTTTTAGCTACTTGATGTTATGGTCTTTGCCTAAACATTTGAGTAACACTTCCTGGCTTCTGACTTTGAATAGGTATTGTACTCTGGGTTTTCTGGACTTGAAAGTACTTTCCCAAGTGTGCTAAAATTAGGAATTTTGGATCTCTCTTATTTCTGAGTTTGCAAATCCATGTTGATGCTGCGGTGATACTTTACAAAATGTTTTCTATTGAGAGTCAGATGTTTTTGATGAGTTGGTTCTGATTTTATTAGTGGCAAACTGAGCTCCTGCATCCTGAGTTCTTCCGTGTTCTCCTGTGTCTCTTTACTTTGAGAATTTCCTGAAGCATGAGTGTAATTGATAGCAGTGGCCTTCAAAACTAGATGGAAAACTGCATTTGTTAAATATTCTGTACAGTGCCTTACATGAAATATTTCTTGAAAAATGGCATAGCAATCACATTTTGGAGGATGAGCAAAAAACTGAGTTTTGATATTGCTGCCCAGTTGAAGATGCTCGGGGAAAAGGAAGTGTGTGGAGATTAATGGGAGAGGGGGAATTAGGAGCATTATGACAGATGGTCCAAATTGAATTACATCGTTAACAAAGCATGTTTTGGACCTCCTAATGATAAATGTAATAATGTTTGTTACAGGACTTTGTAAACTGTTAGGGAGGTAAACTTCTGAATAGTACTAAAAGAAAATTTTTGAACAGATTCATAGGGAGGTCTGGCTAGTATGGAATGGATTGATGTGAACAGTAGAAAAATTAGGAAAAATGATATTCTTTTAACTGGATGGCTGAGGATGCCAGTTATCTTCTGTTTCTGAGAATATTTAAATACACATCAGGGGTTAGTTTTTGCTTACTTATTCCCCAGGATGCTGTCTCAGTTACTGGATACTTAAAACTTCTATCCTAGCTGGCCAATTGCAGTGCATGTATCCTAACATTGAGTGGCATATTTTACATCACTTTGTAACGCACTACAAAATCTCTCTGAAGTACTGTCAGTTAACAGAGTAAAAATACCAACGTTTACTACAAGATTCCGATAAGATGATGACCTTGAAGGGTCTGGGTATTTTTTTTTCTAACTATGGGTAAAAAGGTAAGATGCACTATACAAGTTTTCTAAATAGGATTTATGTATTTTAAATACAAAGACTGGGGGGGTGGGAGGAGAAATAGAGCTTTCTTGAAAGCCTTCTTTCCCCCAAAAGAAATCTTAAATGTAAATTTAGGAAATGTATCACTAACGATGTAATTATGTAACCGAGAAATCAGCTTCTGCAACCCTTCCTTAAACTTGAAAGAGAAGCTTTTATGCTGGGGTGAGGTTGTACTCGTGGACTGGAAGTGTGTATAAATTCAGAAGCAGAGATTTTCAAGGAAGGAATTGCATCAGTTACACTGTGATGCGAGTAATGTGCAAGGTGTGTGTGTATAGCTTGAAATAGCGGTGGAGTGCTGAGCACTCGTTCAGCTGTCGGCTCAGTGGGGCTGTTAATATTGCAATAATAGTGACCGGCGATGGCAAAGATTTTTCCACCAGTTAGGAGGAAGTTACATTACAGCCGAACCAATCTCAAAACTTGTTCCTTGGTGGAAAGGAGGTCATGCTTTCCCCAGTGCAGCTGTGTGGTCCTGCCCCCTTGTGAGCATCTGACCACTTGAAATCCAACACAGTTTACTAAAATTGCTAAATGAATTCCCCTGCTTACACCTTGTGCATATTACGGTACATTTGCGTTCATTATATTTTTAAAACCCCACACTGTTTTTTATTTATGCAAAATTGTTGCAAAAATTATTGGAAGGAAAATTGGCCTGGTAGGGTACATGGTGGGGGTCTTTTGGCCCAAGACTTGGCCAAAAACATGGCTTTTTGGATCTTTTATGAATAATATTAGAATGAGTATATAAAGGAAGATAATTTACATTTGCTTTCAGCAAACAGCTGAAATATTTAGGGCAAGTATTTGTTAAGTTATATGCTTAATAAAGAATAGAAAAGCTTGCTTTATGAAAATATAACTGTTTCAGCGAGTTGAGGGATTAATCTGCCCTTTGTGGTGTCCCTTGGAAGTTTGCACACTTGAAAAGAGCCTAGTTAATTTAGGTCTCTCATTTCCTTTTGTGTTGAAAGCTGTAGTTATAATGATGCAAGAGGAATATTAGGCAATGATCATACATTCCCAGGGCTTTTTAAAAAGCTGAGTGAGTTAGATAATGAGAAGTTCTGTTGCTTGTAGTTTCCCATGCTTTTTTCATATTTAATTATGATTTGTTCTAATCAGAGGCAAGTGAGAGGACTGTTGTTGGACATAAAGTTCATTTCCTAAATCGAATGGACACGCTGCTTTAGATCGGAGTTCTCTCTAGAGCAGTGGTGTGACATCATGAGCTCCATCAGTGTTTAAAAGCTGATAACTACAGATGAGAAAGAATCCTGTGCTTCTGGTAGTACTATTCCTTTGGCTCTGCCAGCCTCAACAGAGATCAACTGGATCATTAAACAAATAGAAATCGCCTCTTTCCTAGGTGATAAAATTTAGTTGAAGTTTTTCAGATGAGTTGATTCTTTCAGAGGAGGGCAAAGCTCTATTTTAACTGCTTGGCATCTCCACGAAGTGTGAAGTGCTATGTAGGCTGCAGTAACGCTGGAAGACAGACACTGTGATAGCTTTACATTGTTGTAGTTGGGTACTTTGCAGATGCATGGAAACATTTGCGGAGTAAACTCATTCTTCTGGGGATGAAAAATAGGCAAATTCAGATGGTAGCACTGGGATTTTGTGTATTTAGCACAGCGGAGCACTGGCCTTTAGAAAAGCACGGTAATGCACAAATACCATTGTAGTTACCATCACAGTCACTTAGCATTGCCGTCTGTCATCACAGCAACACAAAGAGAGTGGTGGCAAGATGTTCCTCATAAAAGACGTGACTAACAAGAATATTGTGGTTACTGTAGCTCCGTGCTACTCTTCTGGCACTTTGTACTCCAAATCCAACTTGCCGCTGTCCTGGAAGCTGCACGTGACTACTGCTGCTTTACTGGTCAGATACGGGCTTGCACAGCTCAGACCTGGATATCTCCTCTCAGTATGGTAAAACCATGTATTCATTACCTAGTTAGGTGCTTTTGATTACAGAAGGAAACCGAGGCTTTTTCATACCTCCCCTCTGCTTCCTGAGATGATGAGACACTGCCTTTAGACCCACCTCGTGTCTCTTGGGATGAACCCAAATTCTTTTCTGTTTGCACCAAGACTTGTGAGGGCTTTTTCCCTGTGTGTAGCGTTGCTGCAGTGTGCTTAGTGTTTCAAAGCTTCAGCCGTGTTCATGGCCTGCTTGAGCATAGCCAAGTAGCCACCATGACCCTGTCTGGCCTGTGTGGAGCTAGTTTGGATGTTTCTGGGTGTGTATAACACTTTATTCTCAAATTGAAGGACTCCTGTAAGCCTGTGCCCAGTGCCTATATACAGAAACCTTTTGCACTAAAAAAATACTGAATATAAAATTTAACTGACTGGTATAAAGAAAGAAGGTTGTAAAATGCTTGCAGACCATATACAATATTGAATAATTGAGCATATCGGGCAGTATTTTGGAGTTTCAGTATGCTCAAAATCAGGTTATAGCCAAATTTGACAGAAATGAGAAGCATTCCTCTGCTTGTTTTGTTTTGAAAATCTCCTTTTTTATTGTTGTATTGCAACACTTAGGACCATTTATACATACATGCATTTTGGAATGAGCCTGAGGCTGGAAGGGCGCAGAAAGCTCAAAGTGTGATGCTTAGCTGCTTCCAGTGTCAGGTCTGCTTCCCCTTCTGCTTGCTTGCGTCAGTGCTGAGCTACCCCTGCTCCTGTGCTGCACCGTGCTGCATGGCTGGCCATTTCATGATCTGCTAAGTTGACAGAAAACTGCTAGAAAGCCAAAACCTGACAGGAAACCTGTTCTCTGCAGGCTTAACTTCTGCCAGGTTAGCAGAGCTGTTTGTTCCGTCAGGACTGAGCGGAGGAGCTGGTGCACAGGAGGTGAAGGGAGCAGAGTTCTGGGGGAGACTGGTAGGAACTGTCTCTTGAGTTAGCGAGGGTAGGTAACACCAGCTCTGCCTGACTCGTGAGCCTTCACCTTCCTGAAAGAGAAACTCCTCTGACTGAAGTTCATCCTCATTACCAGGGTATTTTCAGGAGAACTGTACACTCTAGTTCTCAGCTTCAAATGTTCTTGAAGCAAAACAGAAGGAGTTGATGGGAGTACCAGGTGTGTTTCTGTCCCGCTGTCTTCTCTAAGCCTACTTGTGTTAGTGGCCATGTGTGTCTCATACCGCTGAAAAAACTGAGTCAAATTTGAAAAATTACCAGAATTTAACTTTTTGTACTTTTTAGAAGGGGCAAATGGGAGGACTTGGTTGTAGAACACTTGAAGAAAGTCTCAGTCTTGAGGATAACAAAGAATTTATGTTCTGTGGCAATTTGCATGCAGGTAGTAAAGTTTATTTTAATGAAAGAGGGTGTTCAGTTTTCATGCAGTATGCTATTATTTGGTTCTTTTTTTCTCCCCTTAATCTAATTACTGCATTGACAAGAAAATACTTTTAGTGGTTAAAATTGAGGATGTTATGCTGCAAGTATTGGAGTCTTGTATTCAGAAGTGAAGCTATGATGCGATGGGGCTGCAGTGAACAGTGAGAATCTGTGATCCTGATAACTTCTCAGTAAATCTGAGCAAGCTAATATTTATGAAGTGTAATTTATGTTCCGTTCTGGATTATTTTATGCAGAAGTTTTCATGCATTCACCAGTAAACTGCTGGGTGAAGCAAAGAATCATTTATCCAAGTGAAACTACAGAGAAGAAGCTGTCGAGATAGGCTTCAGTTACTGCCATATCAGCTGAACTGTAATTCAAGTGTAGGGATATAGCTGTGTTGCTGTGTTCATGGGAGAACTCTTTTCATAGTATTTCAAGCTGCTGTTGTGGAGCAAGGCTTCATTAGGATGAATATATCTCCACAGCCAGGAAGCTTAATTTCATGTATCTTTCTAACAAGTAGATTAATTATTTCCAGCCTGTGGCTGACTAATTTGGCAACACATCTCTGGTGGGACTGAAATCAGTGGTGTACTACCTAGTTATAAACTAGATTCCCAAGTTTTGCATTCATGGGTAAAGCTCTATTCAGATGTTATTTCTATAAATAATGTACAAATGATACATTATACAGCTAAATCATGTAGGAAAAGATGGTCCCTCAGAAAATACGAAGAATTTGTAAGATACCAGGAGAAAATCGTCTTTATATACCAAAAAAACCCCAAAATCATTGCAGTGAAATATGTGCATAAGCTGTATGTGATGTATAGACTTTGATATGTCTTATTAGATATATAATATAATATTTATATTGTAATTATTTTGAGAACATGTTTTATAAAGAAGAAAACTTCCTTTTATATTTAACTAATTAATATTGGGTTTTATCTTGGCTAATTGTTTTCTGGATAAAATTAATTATTTTCTGGATAGTTGTGTTGGAATTCATGCAGAAAATACTGGTTTCGTTTGGTTTTTAATATAGATTTGGTAACTTTATGTGGTTAAACATCAGATATCAAAAGAGATGACAGAATATATTTTTAAATGCAGAGCTGATGACTTGGAGTAAAACAGGTTATTTTGGAATAAAGGCAGTGGCATGTGTTCAGTAAGACCTTTCAATGGTGGTGTTTTCTCTAAAAATACCTTTACTGAAATTCGAGATGCATTAGTTACTAAAAAAAGAAATGAACAACTGTTTGTGTTCTAGTGGTTTTGCTCAACCAGCAAATCCACGCTACTGACCTCAGGGGAAAGTCGTGAAATCACAGAATGGTTTGAGTTGGAAGGGACCTTAAAGCCCGTGTATTCCCAATGCTCTGCGTGGGCAGGGACACCTCCCGCTGGACCAGTTTGCTCAGAGCCCCATCCAGCCTGGCCTTGAACACTGACAGGGATGGGGCATCCACAGTTTCTCTGTGCAACCTGTTCCAGTGCCTCACCAGCCTGACAGTGAAGAATTTCCTCCCAGTGTCCAATATAAACCTGCCCTCTCTCAGTTTGAAGCCATCGCCCCTTGTCCTGTCACCACCTGCCCGTGTAAAACGTCCCTCTCCAGCTCTCTGGTAGCCCCCGTTGGGTACTGGAAGGTGCTCTGAGGTCTCCTCAGAGCCTTCTCTTTTCCAGGCTAAACTACACCAGCTCTTTCAGCCTCTCTGCATGGGAGAGGTGCTCCAGCCCTCTGCTCATCCTCATGGCTTCCTCTGGACTCGCTGCAGCAGGTCCATGTCCTCCTTACGCTGGGGCTTCCAGCCTACGAGTACTGGTTGCCAGACTGACTGAAAATAGGAATCACTTCTGAAGATAAGACTTCAGTTACTGATGGTCGTGTCTTAGGCAAATAAAACAGCTTACATAGAACAGACTGTATCACCAGACAGATAAGCTAATTAGGAAAATAATTTGCTAAATGCCATTCGCTCTTTATGCTCTTTTTTTGGAGGGATGGGGAAAGGAAAAGGTTTCTCCTAATTCTCTTCTCTGCTATGTGTCCTAATAGTAATATTGATTGAATTTATAGTGCTTTAAAACAAAGAAAAACCCCAGTTCTGCATGTTAATTTGGAAAATGTTAGCCTTGATTGTGGGTGTTTCCTTTCTCAGACTTCAGAAAGGGAAAAATAAATCCCATTTTACAAAGACAGAAAAAAGTTGAATTAACAGATGGTAACATCTCTGAGAACTAGAGAGGTCAGTATACAAGTTTATTCAAAGCCTTTTTCATTAAAAATTAAAGAATGAAAGAATAGTTCAATGAACTGAAAATTGAGTGTCTATGAAAAAGTAATCCTGGTTCTTTACTCTTACACTTGGAATTTTACTG
The DNA here is from genome assembly GCA_013400735.1 of Pomatostomus ruficeps. Lineage (NCBI taxonomy): Eukaryota > Metazoa > Chordata > Aves > Passeriformes > Timaliidae > Pomatostomus > Pomatostomus ruficeps. The sequence continues at coordinate 18,337 of VYZT01007353.1, read as the reverse complement.
GTCCAGTTTGAACATGATCCAGATTTGTCAGTAGTCTTTGCACATGGCAGAGTAAAAATACTTACGATATACAGAAATGCTGAAATCTTTTACCACAATTATTCTCTACCTTGTCGCTACTGATGTTTTATGCAAGGGATGCAATGTATTAAAGATATTTAGCTTATACAGGAGTGGAAATACTTTTTTCCTACTCTCCTTTTGAAGCACAAGTATATCAACAAGCACCATTCAAATGATTCAGTAGCATGATACCAGCTTTTATCTTTTGTTCTGTTGTATATAATGTTTCATCGCTGTTTCTAGCAGTAGTCTCATTTTCTGCAGTGTTTCACCTGTCTGAATTTTTTACTCTTAAATTGTGTTTTGGTTCTTCAGACAGTCACGTGAAGCTGTGCTGTACATTTGAGTGTTCACTCGGTTTCCCTCAGCCTATTCTGTGAGCAGGTTCTTAAATTCTAACTTTTAACAAGCAGGCTTGCACTTACCCTGGTGAGCTCCGAGCCTGTACCTGCTCCTGAACCCATCAAGGTTCCACCCTCCAATCCAATGAAGTCCTTCATGGCGGGGTTTTTGTGTCTTGAGTTCCAAAGAGCCGTCTGCAGGTACTGGCCAGCTGCTGCCTGGCCCTGAACATGCCCAGAGTGCAGAGATGCTGATGATTTTACTCAGATTTTTTCCTGTTTAGCTCTGCATACAAGAGCTCGGTATTGAAGTGCTGATGTGTTGCATCTCTTCCAAGGCTTGTATTCAACAGGATTCTGTGGATTGGGCTTTCTTCCTCAAATCTGCTCTGAAGAGGTAGCAGCAGCAGTGGTAACATTCTTCAGTGTCTTAACGTAGTGCTTAGAGTACCTGCCCGTAATCCTGGAAATCGGGGTCCATTCCCACCCTTCATTTCTCCACAGTGTGTTTGCTGATACCTCTGTAGTGGCAAAATGAACATGTAAACATTTGTCACCTCCATTAAAGTTGGTTTGTTTCCTTTTAGCTCAAGCGGCTCCTAATAGAAAACAACTATAATGTTCAGCTGTTGTAGTAAATACTGTGAAGAGAATTTACTAAATTTACTCAATATTACAAATGGCTTTTGAAGAAAGAGACTTCCTGTAGAAAAATCCATTTTATCAGCTGAGCAGTATACACTGTAAACTGTTGAGCAGTTCTAAATTTAAGTTAGGAGATAAAAAAGGTAAACCCTTTTTCCCATCAGGGTCTGAAATAAACGACTTCAGTAAGCAGACTCAATTTACATTATGTATATAAATGCAAATGTGTCTATTCCAAAATGAATATGGATTTTTAAATGCTTAAAATCACAAGTTCATGTGGCATATATAAAGTGTGACAAATGTCTGACTTCTGAGGAACAGTAGAAATTGGAGGGAATATGAAGCTATAAGCATCCCATGCCACTTGAGTTGTGAGTTACTGAAATCCTGAGTGCTTATTTTAGGAGTAAATCACAAACTCGAGGAAGCAGTAAGTGGCTGATGAAATGGTGAGGCAGATGAATACGGATATCCTTTGTGCAGTGTGCAAACTTGAACATGACAGATGTTTGACCACCCCGTGTTTAAGGCAGGCACCGCACAGACAGCTAATGGTGTAATTCCGTTTCTATGGCAGTGACTTCACATTATGTAAGGAAGTTGCGTGTACACAGCCCTGGTTGTCATGGTCCTTTCCTGATTACTTAATGGCTTAGAAAGCAAAAAAATATTCTCTACTGCAGCTAGTTACTACTGCTTTTATTCTGCTTTTATTCTTGTCACAGCAATGACAGTTTCCAGTTGCTAGTACCCGATTTAAAGGCTAAGTTGTATCTTGAGATCTTCACTGGGCTTTTGAAAGAGACCTTGGTTTTGGCTGCTGCAGTATAGAACTGTGCTTCCTTTGCTATAATAACATGAAGTTTTGCAGGTTATAAGAATGCTAAATGCATGCAGCAAGTTGGGCCTAATTTCTGCTTTTCCATCGGTTTTCTAAAGAGAGCAAATTAGATGACCTTTGATGGACAGAAATAAGCGGTTTCCATAAAGCCTCTATCTGCTAATTGCTAATTACTAAGAGTAGGAAAAGAACTTGAAATTTTGAAAGATAAATTATTGTTTGAATCTGCGTTTTAAAGGTGGTCTCTTTAACCCTTCTTTTCCTTGTGTTCCTTCAATTAAGGGTCTCAAATCTAGAACTGGCGCTGATTATGACAGGATAAAACTGGTAATGAACACTGTGTGTGGCTTTGTGTATTGTTTGGGAAAATAATAAAATTCGGTAAATATGCATTATAATAAAATAACCTCTGATTCTCCTTTACTAATTTCTCGAAGACAACCCTACCTAAAGATCCTGCATATTTCAGCCAGATGATATTATTCTGGAATAGAAGAATTCTCCAAAATGAACTGTGATTATGATATTAAATGGGTGAACAAAAACTGTATATTAAGAGGAGAAAGCAGTATATTTTCTTTAGGTGTTTTTTGCAGTATATTTTCTGAATTTGACTGCAGAATATGCAGCTGTGTTAACGAGGCTTGTGAAGGTGTTGCATCAGTCACGGGCTGGTTGGCTTTAGTTGCGTGAGGAGTTGCAAACAGTTGATGTGGTGTAGTGAAACTGTGGCACAGAAAAGGGACAGGGAATCAACCCCTGGTTTGGAGAGTTTGTGTGTGAAGGGGCAGGACAGAACTCCGGAATGAATTCTCTTAGTTCACCTGCAGCCATCCAAACGCTGGGCTCTGCTTCCAGAAATGAGATAATGCTGTGATGTGACATTGGAGGGCTTGTGGAGATGTTGCTTGGATGACATCTGTCTTGTGACATAGTAAGTTCTGCACTAAGCCTCCCAGTGATTTTTCAGTCTCACATACAGATTAAACTTTCTCAGGCACGCTACTGCTTTCTTCCTTCTGGAGTTGAAGTTTTGCTGAGGCGGCTCGGCTTTGTCCAGGACACTTCAAGCTGAGTCATTTTAGTCACCTTGGCTGCAGGTGCAGTGAAGTTGATCTTTTTACAGCTGTAAAAGTAGGCTGAGAATAAAAGCCATGTAATCGTTTCTGTCCACTGGTATTTCTTGGTCACATCAGAATAAATGTCTGCTATGCTGGCAGGGTAAGAAAATACACATTTGTTAGAACAGTGCAATAGGAAGCTTTGCCTGGAGTGTATGAGTGAGGTGAAGTGTGGCTGTTGCTGCCCTGCTGCTCTGCACGGAGAGGCTGAGAATATCTGTGTAATATGCCAAGGTGAAATGCTCTTAGGCAGTATTTTTAGTCTCTAAAAAACTTTTCCTGCATACACATGATGCCCTTTTAGTGTATATTTTGTGCATTAAATGGAATTCATGATATAATGAAACACAGCAGCAGTTCAGTGCATGATTTATATTTCATTATTAACAAGAGTTTGTATTCTATTTTTCATACAGTTTTGTTTAAATGATTTCATTTTACTATTGGCAGCTCTTCTTATCTGGAAAGACCCATGGGTACATAGTACAAAATATAGTAACTAGTGAAAGAAAAGTACACAAAATTCTCTGTTATGTGCTGGCTAATCAGTAATTACTGTTTTATCTGTCAAAACATTGTCTAATTGATGTCTAATGGACATTGCATAATAGCAAGCAAGAGTGGCTTGGGGGTTTACTTTGCATTTAGAGAATCAGTTGGATTTTGCTTTAAAAAGTGGTTTTGATTTTCTGTTTTTATGAGGTAAATGTGTGTACATGTTTATCTAAACAACTTTTGGAAAACTAAAACAGTGCCTGTTATCACATGTCCTTTCAAATTGAAATACAGCAAAGTGTATGCACAGCCCAGAGAACAAGCCGTATGTGTAAAATAGAAAATAAATTAGGAGGTGACCTTGTAATGGAAAATACTTAAAAATATGGTCCGTATCTGCTCAGTGCAGTTGAAATTTCAAGGTCTGGTAGAGTTTCCTGTATGTGGTGATTTCATGGAACTTTAATTGTTGTCTTACTTTGATTGCTGTCCTTTTCTCGGAACTGTCTCACTGTTTTTAAGCTTGATTTCTTACACTGCTGTCTTCCCTTCTGTTGAAACTTTTTAATATCCTTATTTTTAACTAACAATTTAATTATATTGCTCCCCTCTCCAATATTTTTCTCTTGGGTTAAAATTTAGTCAGTATTTATTGCTTTATTATAGCAAATGTAATTTGTCTGTAATAATGAAAACTGTTTGGACTCTTGTAAAATACTTCATGCTAAAAGGACACATGAAGCGTTGTATTCTGTTGTGGGGCAGTGTTGAACAGAACATTAGGGTAGATCAAATCACAACATAGATCTTGGGCAGAATGAAAAATCTAGGAAGGATGTTGATAGCCAAAAGATGATTTTTCATAGAAATGCATAAATTCCATGTCTTTTGTGCTTGCAAAAACTTCATGTAATCTGTTGTGTGATGGGAGATGGATAATGCACCAAAACATTTTGGCTGTTTTGAAACTAAACGGCAGCAGAAAGATAACAAGTAACTTTACAAAATTAAAGGTGGACCTTTTAGGTGAAACTGCCTCTCTGCCTTGTAAGCTTTTAAAGTGCTATATTCCTAAACATCGCCTGTCTGGCGTTAAGCTATCAAAGCACTGAAGCACTTAATAAAGCACTTATTGAATCTGTGAACATGGTGATGGTCCTGCTGAATTTGCAGGTACACATGGTAAGGTGTACCAGCCTCAGAATGCTGAGTACCTACAGGATTGAGGCCCTGGTGAGCATAGCAGAAATGTGGTAATTGTCTCAGTTCAATAGCAAATTGCTACAAATTAGAGCTCTCAAGAAAATCACCATGCAGTGTTTCTGTTCCCCTGTCAGCTAAACCATAAGAAGAATAGGTCATAACGAGCAAAATGAGTAACTGTTCTAGGGATGGATCTGTGTGATTTACTTTATTAAATAAAATTGTAGTCGTCCTTCAGCGTGAAATGCATGTCAAGTGTTTGGAATGGGCCACAGAAAGCAAGATGCAGTTGAGTAGGTAGCTCATGTGGATCTCTCTCGCAAGCCCTTCCAGGACAGAGCTGGTGTGCTCCACGTCCCAGATCCCTGCTGGCTGCTTGCTCCTCTTTCCTTGAGAGCTGCTTGCCTGATCATTTCTGAGCTGCTTGCTTTTACTGGGTACACATCTGTAACGTGTTTAGGGTTTAAGATCCAAAATTCCTGCTGAAATTCCCAGAGTGTGGAGTTGTAGCAGAAGTTTAGGATCATGGCAATTTTATTAAGCATATATTGGAGCAGGTGATTAATTTTTCTGCAATATGATGTATTTTGTAATATTTATGCTTCCTTTATTGAATGCAGTGACACTCATGAAATATTTTCTTTTAGACAGGCTCTTAATAAAGATTTGAGCTAAATATTAGCTATTACACTAAGTAGAAGCCAGCTGCAGGGCTTCATGCCCCAAAGTGCTTCTTTTTCATCTTTTGGTGTGCCATTTCACTGGGGAACAAGAGAGTTGCTAAATGTTTATTTTCCACAAGCAGGAATTAGAAGTAAACAAGACAAGTCCCAGAGTGTAGTAGAAATCACTGTTAGTTATGTTTGGATATTAAAAAAAACCAGCCAGCACCCAAACCTACTGCTCCACACGTTGTAGTATCATTGGTAGAAGCATCTGGTTTTACATAAACTAATTCAGTTATTTTTGGAAGTACTAAATTTTAAAGCAACACAACACCTCTGAAGGGAAAAACAGCAAAATGAGTCTTACTGAAATAAGTGACTTTCTTTAGAATTTCTTACATCACAGAATAACAGGTGAACAATACAGAGAACAGTTTATGCGAGTCCTTCAGGAAGGAATGTGCTTTGAATACAAATCTCATGAATAACCTGTGCCTACCTGTTAACAAAAGGGTAATGAATCCTTGCCTTCTGAGTGACCAGACTGTTTTCAGCTTTATCTAATGCTGCTGTCAAAAGTGTTAATGCATCTCAAACTGTTAGGCATCCTTGAAGTAATGAATTCTGATTTTTTTTCCCCCTTCAAAAACCATAAAAGCTATCAAATGGTGGAACTACTGTATTTTGTACTTCAGTGGAATTGCAATTTCCTTAAGTAAAGCTCATCATTAAGAGTGCGGTAATCACCCCAATATGCATTTTGAGAATATTTCATGGGTTGGATGGTAATCATGTCTGTTTTTTTAAATATGTACTTTATATTTACAGATATATGGAGTTTGGGGGTGATCCTCTTCATGTTGGTCTGTGGACAACCACCATTTCAAGAAGCCAATGACAGTGAAACTCTGACTATGATAATGGACTGCAAATACACAGTGCCACCTCATGTGTCTAAAGAATGTAAAGAGTAAGTAGAGTACTAAACAACTTGGGAACATTCACAGAAGCAGATTCTCATTACTTCTGGGAGTTCCCCATACCATATTATCAATGTGTAGAATATTCCTTGATACCCTTTCTTTTATGTCTGTCAGTTGTCATGCATTTTCTGAAAAATTGAAGAAGTTACTCAGTACCAATTGGCTTTTGCCAACTCTTTTGCTGGACAGATTACCAGGTGGTGTTGAGATTATTTTGTGACAAGGGTTAGGAAGATACTGCTGCTTATCAATTTCTGTCCAAATGACAAGTTATCAAAACCTGTCACACAGCAAGTTTTGCTCATCTCCTACTGAAATTGCAACTAGTTAACAAATTAACATCCTAGGCAGTCAGGGGAGAAAAATATTTGGTCTGGAAATACCATATCCACTTAGGAATCATGATTCCTTTTGATGTGTTGTTTTTTTGCAGTGTTCATTGGAGCTTTTTTATTTTTATTGATATGCTCCAGTATTTCCCATGTTTCCCTATTGGTTTATGATGTTCAGTCCTTTAAATATATATCCCAGTTGCATCACTCAGGCTATTTGAAAATGTTTGTCTGGGTTCTTGAGTCTGCAGTAGAATATCTTTTAATTTCCAATTACGAAGGACCAGATGCCTTTATAAATGCTTGGAAAATGCATTTGGTTCAGTCAAAAGAACCAGGGCAGCATCTAGAATTCTGTTATTTGCCAGAGAATGAAATTTGTTACAGCTGTGGTCATAATGACCGTTCCTTTCTTTACCTGTCATCCGTGCAGCCCAGGGCTCTAATGCAGAATGTGGTGAGCAGCAGCCTGGCCTGCATCAGCAGCAGTGTGGCCAGCAGGAGCAGGGCAGTGATCCCCTGTGCTCAGCACTGCTGAGGGCACATCCTGACTCCTGGGTTCTGTTCAGGGCTCTTAAGAAAGACACTGAGGTGCTGGATTGTGTCCAGAGAAGGGAATGGAGCTGGGGAAGAGTCTGGAGTGTGAGTCTTCAAAAGGAGCAGCTGAGGAGCTGGGGGTGTTTAGCCTGGAGAGAAGGAGGCTCAGGGGAGACCTTGTTGCTCTCTACAATCCCCTGAAAGGAGGGTGTGGCCAGGTGGGGCTGGTCTCTTCTCCCAGGTAACAAGCAATAGGATGAGGAAATGACCTTAAGGTTAAGATTGGATAGCAGGAAAAATTTCTTGTCAAGCCTTAGAAGAGGCTGCCCAGGCGTGCGGTAGAATGGCTGTGCCTGGAGGTGATGATGATGCAAACCCAGCGCGGATGTGGCACTCAGAGAGATGGTTTAGTGGTGAGCACGGTAGTGCTGTTTTAGTGGTTGGACCTGATGCTCTCAGAACTCCTTTCCAACCTTAATGATTCCATAATTCTGCGCCATAGCTGGTGTTCCTGTCTTGTCATCAGTGTCTAGCACCCTCCAGGAACATGGAGAAGCTGCTGAGACCTTGAAGAGCTTCACATACAGGAAGAGGTTTAAAATACAGTACAGGAAGAGGTTTAAGGGAGAGCTCGTATCAGCAAATTGTATCGACTCAATCTCTTGAGATGCTGCGTGCTCTGCTGAGGCCAGGAAACTCACCTTTTGCAGCCCTTTGCTTAATATGTTTGCTAACTCTGATTTGCTTACACGTCCAGATCTGCTTTCTCTGTACAAAGCACGACCAATGTACAACAATATACACGTAACCAATGTTACCCAGGTCCTCCATAGGTCAGGTTTTCTTGGGGAAAAGACTCTGGGAATGTTTAAACTCCCTGCTTGGAGCGAAGGCATTTGTTGTTTGAGATGCATAAACAAGCTTAAAGCAGGAGGCACACGTGCTGCATTTGTGCAGTTTTACTACAGGTGTAGTTTAAAAAAAAGGTCAAATTAAGTGTGGAGTTTGTTCTCTTTCTGTCATAATGTTAACAAAAGCAAAGAATATCAAGGCTCCCGTGTCTCACCCCGCCTTTCCTCTTGGTAAACACAGAGACCACAGCTACTAAAAATAAACGTGACTTTTTTTTTTACTGTAGAATTTTTAAAAAAGGTTGAATTAACCTCCACTTTTAAATCCATACATTATCTCACACCAAAAAACCCCATGAAACTGTGATTACCCTTGTGCTTTGTGTGTGGCCTTGCAGTCAGAAGTTGCATGGTACAGTACAGTTAGTGCAAGAAACAGCACTCTATGAAAACTGGAGAAGGTTGGAGCAGTACAGTTTCTTTGTGACCTTGGCATCAAAACCATATATCCACATTTGTTGAACAAAGCCAAAAATACCTCCCCCAAGAATTTTCCATGTATAGTAAGTGAACAGAGGTGTGCTGTGCTAATGAAGTCTTCCTTCTCTGTTTACTTGGGGAATTTATGCACTTTCCTTCCAGCATTTGTAAAATCTCAGTATCAACCCATTCCATTCCTTAGTGGATCTGACACTGCATCATCCTGGAGAGTGTTTTGGTCTGTTTAGGTTTTTTTCTATGTGGGTAGAACAAATCACAGTTTTTTCAAGGATACTGAAGACTCAAATGTCTGATAGTTACTTCAGAATAAAATATTTCTGTTCATCTTGCCATTCCATGTACTTGTGGACAGCAGCAATAATGAAAAATCACATCTCTGTTATGTTACCGACTAGCTGATAGGCCATCTGTGACCTGTGGTTGCCCTGTAAGACCTACTGAAAACAAACAAATGAGAAAAATCAGATTAATTATCTAAGTACAATAAGTGAAAACTGCGGTGTTTATGATATTTATAGTTTCAATAAATTGTTTGTTTCAGTTCAGCAGTACTTGGAATGTCTTTGAGACTGAATAATTTCCCATCACGTTGTTTACTGTGAGCCTTCTGAGGATGTATGTGACCTGACAGCAGAAAATGTTTTCCTGATGTTGCTCTTACAACAGCTGCTTTTTTTAAACACGTGTGTGTGCATTTTTGTTTAGATTTATTTTTTATTCACAGTCTGATTACACGGATGTTGCAGAGAGACCCGAAGCGAAGGGCATCTTTGGAAGAGATTGAGAACCATGCGTGGCTCCAAGGAGTTGATCCATCTCCTGCAACCAAGTATAATATTCCTCTCGTGTCATACAAAAACCTGTCTGAGGAGGAGCACAACAGCATAATCCAGCGCATGGTTCTTGGGGACATCGCCGACCGAGACACCATCGTGGAGTAAGTTGGCAGCTCTGTAGGTGCAGTTTGTTCTGGGCATCTCTCGTTTCGATTCAAGACCTGAGAACCTGGGCACTTCGGTGTTTACTGGCAGGCATTCAGTTAACAAACAAACTATTCCAGTCTTGCTTTGGGATAGGATTTTGTGGGATCAGAAATACTTAAGTATACCCAAATTTAGGAAAAGCTTCAAGAAAATGTGTTGGAACACTGTTTGATTCTTGCAGTAGCCATCTTGAGTAAACTTAAATGCTTTGGAATTCATGGTTTTACATCTCTCTTGCATATTTGGGCATGACAGATTCTAGCATTTTCCCCCTAGCATGATTCCAGTGTACCGGAATCTTTGTTAATTTAAAATAGTATTCCTTTTATCTGTGTAATGCATCATTGTCATTGTCTCTGAGGAAGCTTGCTAGAAAGCTACATAGATTCTTCTACATTAAAACTGCCAAATTTCTAAAATACTCCCAAAATTGAAAGAGATCTTAAGTATTTTTTTCCTATTTGTATGTGTTTAAGCTGGAAGAAACTGTTGATGGGGAAGGGGAAGCAGCAGTCTCACTTCTTCAGCTTTTAGCTGTGTAACAGGGGCATCCTTTCTGTTACAATGTCTGAGTGATGCTTACTGGCTTATGAACTTATTTTTACTATAAACTCAATGTGACAGCCCGAAAATAATGAAAGTTTTCTTCCATTTGTTGCATAACCAAATATTAGTACTTTGTGGTTGTGTGTGCCAGTGGGAAGCCCATCACTGGTGCAGAACCTTAATAAAAACAGTTCTAATTTAAAGAATGTGAAGTTAAAAAGAATTTCTTACTTTTGTTGGATGATATTCTGAGAATGTCTACTTCCAACTGTACTTGAAATCACTAGACTTGTTGGTTCTTTATTTTTAATAAAATTAAGGCATGCTGGTCAAAAGATCAGAAATGGGCAGTCCTGCTTTCAGGCACTCTTCTGCTATGGGAAGCACAGCAAGCTGTGAGATGCATGTCCAGTTCTTAGAAACCACTGATGGATGGGTTATTTCATGTTTTGTACTTTCCTCAGGGCATTGGAGACTAACAAATACAATCACATCACTGCTACTTACTTCTTACTGGCCGAAAGGATCCTGCGGGAAAAACAAGAGAAGGAAATTCAGACCAGATCTGCAAGCCCCAGCAACATCAAAGCTCAGTTCAGGTGAGAATTTAGGATTCTAAATGGCTGGGGGTTTTTGGGGAGGTTGTTTGGTTTTTTGTTTGTTTTTTAAAATTGTCTTAGTGATAATATTAAGTAGCTCAAGTACTGCTTTCTTGACAACAGTAAAATACTTCCTGCAAATTTTAAATGTTATCAAAGTGCTGTGGACACTTCAGAAGCTGTTCAGAAATGAGTTGCACATAATATTTTCAATTCCTACCCTTCTCAGGAGATGACAAGGCAATTTGAAGTCTGTACCTAAAGAGGCAAGTTTTCACACCTCCTAGGAAAGGACTTGTTCGTTGACCTTCAGCTCCTTGTGCAAATTGTGTTATGTAATATCCCTGGAGAAAAATTAGTTGCATAATCCATAAACCTGCTGATACAAATTAGTTATAAATGAGAAATCACTCTAAATTTGATCTGTAGGTTATGTTCTTTCTCATGTCCATTGCTGTGCCTGTTGTCTAAGCAAAATTGTTGAATTTACTGTTTTAATCAGTCACTTAAAGATACTGCAATAGATTGGTTTTGTTTAACAAAAACATGAATTTAAAAATCCTTATAGTAAGGGTGCCTGAGATTTTCAAAGCTTCAGCTTGTGGCACAGTAAAACTAAAAGGGGAAATCTGGCTTCTGGCATGTAGTTGTGTTGTTACATTCAACCAGTTCCTTTGCTCTGCAACCACTTACCAAAGCTTCTCCTTTTTCAGTTACAGCAGAATATGCTTAAAAAAACCAACCAACAAAAAAAGGAAACCCAAGCCAAACCAACCAAGTGAAAAACCCAACCCAAAAGGCAAATAGTATCATTTCCACTTGCACATTGATATTGGAGGATGCAAGTTTTGAGCAGTTACTTTTCTTAAACTTTGTGGTTTTTCTTTCCTGAGTTAAGTGTTAAACTGTCACTGGGGATCTGCTGATATTGGATAAACTATTCCTGGGCCCATCTTGCCAGTTGTTCCAGTGAAGATGGAGGGGATACTGAGGCATTTCCATTAATTTTCATCCTGTAACCTCCAGTCTTTTCAAAAGTTGCCTATTTAGGTAAACTATTGGTAACTGCTGCTAGCAGTAATAATTGTTAGTAGATAACTTATTAATGAGAAAAGAATACTAAATGTTTGTGCTGATGTGTAGCATTGCTAACTCCAGCAACACCTTCAGTGTTGTTTTTATGCAGGGTTTAGAGAAAGAGACAAAATAACTTGTTCATTCCAATGGTTTCTTTGTGCAACTTTCATGCAAGGTCACATGTGAAATCATTTAGTGGGAATAATCAGATGGACATAGATGCTGGGATGTCCTTCTGGCGCACAGTCACAGTTTCCGTGGCCTGCTTGATAAAAGTGAGGTACTACTACCTCAAGCTAAATCTAAAAGAAATGGACACTTGTTATAAAGTAAGGACACACACTTGGGAAAACAGGTTAAAGTCTCGATTGGCTGTCACCTTGGATTTGAGCTTGAGATTTTAGAGGCATCTCTTCTGAACACCGTTCTGTGTCCCTGAATTCTGAGCTGATGCTCCAGAAGCGTTACGGTGTTTTCAGTATCTCTGTCATCTCCAGGCGGGGCTGTACCCTGCACTGTGTACACTTAAACATCATTCACTCAGTGGTCACCACTGTAGGAAATTTTACTGTAGGTGGTTACAGGTACTCCAGGAGAGTTATTGTTGCAGGCATCCAAGGGTTGCCTCTGGAACCTAAATGGTCTGGAGCCTGGTGTTAGAGAGCGCACCTCTCTTCAAGGGCAAGACTGGAACTGACTCAGCAGTTCTCTCATGATGGATCATCCTCTCGTTTTTATGTCAACTTCTTTGAAAAAAGAATTCCCACCAAATGTGCCTAATACTAAGTATTACTTATAAAACAAATTACTTTAGAGGAGAACCTGGGGTTCACCTTCAAATGGAAATTCTAAAACTATCAAGTCAGCTTTTGAATCGTTGGGGTTTTTTCCTCAGTGTCAGTGTCACTCTTTCAGTAAACAGCCGCTCTGGTTATATAAGAAGCTGGAACAAAAAGTTCAATGAATCTGAATCTTATATGAATTTGTCAAATTGGAATAGCTGTAGCCTGCCCTATGAGGATGAATTTTCGTAACAAGGACATCTGCACAAACTCGGGAACCCTTGCTCTGATGGTCCCAGTAGCTGTTCTTTGCCTCCATGGTAGTTGTAAATTCCAAATGTTTCTGTAGAATGACCTCATGGAAAGGACAACAGAGTAGTGCATTACTTTGATTTTGAGACCTCAAAAGATTAAAAAAAAATAAATTCAGCTTACTTGCAACCTGGAGCTTCTTTTCTGCCCCACTCTCCCCTCAGGCCCACTGGGAATAAAGGGAGAGGCAGAAGGGAAGGGAGGCAAACATGGGCTGCTATCAGAGATAAACATACAGTAGTGAGGAGGATTATTGCCTGGCAACTACAGTACTTCAAGATACTATATTTGCTTTTTATTGTGACAACCAGAGAACTCTTCCTATTTTTGCAGACAAACCAGTCTGTTCTTTAAGCATGGCAAGTTCCTGAAAGATTTAGGTCTTCATTTTCTGTCATGTTTGTAGTTATGTTTCTAGTGTATTTAAGTCCTGTTTGTTAATTACAGACAATTGTTTGTGTTTAAAATACACAGCAGAGCACAAGTCATCAGCAAACTGGCTCAGCGTTTCCCAGCGTTTCCGGAGTCAGCTGGGGCCTAAGGAAGGGTGCCAGTGTAAAAGCAAGGAAGATCAGGGCCCAGGCTTCACTCCCTGTGTGCACAGCTCGGCGCAGAGCTGTGGTTGTGCTGCCTCCCTGCAGGCAGAGCTCCCGCTGGAGGGAGGCTGGTGGGAGGCCAGCAGCAGCTCCCAGTGGGACAGGCAGGAGCCTGCATGGCTCCACCCAGGGAACGCACCGCACGCTGAGGCAGCGTGTGGGCAGCTGGGCCCTGCTGTTGGAGGGTCCTGGGGGTGTTCCTGGCACGGGCTGGGTGTGCAGAACCCACGCGAGTGCTTCAAAGTAGAGTGTGCAGCGAGGCTTGGTGAGTTTATGTTGGCTTTGGTAAAGCCTCCTCCTCAGAGGTCATACAGCTGGGGAGAGCGTTGTCAGGAGGCCCTTGCTGCAGACCAGCATCTCACACCTCAGCGTCCTTTCCTGTGCGGCCTTCAGCAAGTGCAGCAAAAAGGTGTCTGAGCCTTCCCTCTTCCTTCAGCTTGACCTCCTGACACGGCAGAGAGCAGGAGACTGCTATGATGCTCGTGTCTTTGTACGCAGCCTGTCAGGCAGTCACCTGGGGTCACACTTGGTGAGAAACATTCTCTGCTGTCCCCTCCTCTTGCACCTCACTGGGCTACAGAGTCATGCACACCTTTCTTTTAGCACACACAAAATATGGTTGGGAATGTCCTACAATATGCTGTATGTGAACAGAGGTCTCTACTACAGCTTTTCATGCAGCGTGCCAGAGTATTTTTGTTTTGTAAAGTTAAATGATTGGCAAACTTTTTAAAGGGAAAGACAAGAAATGTGGGGCTTACACTGAGTAAAGAAGTCAAAGGATCGTTCTGTGTTAAGGTGTTGGTCTGTAGATGTTGGTTTTTTGGATTAGGCTTTCAAAATAGAGTAAAGACTAAAGGTCTTTCTTCTTAATTTATTCTGTGTGCATTATTGGAAAATTACAATATATGTAAAGATTTAAAGTCAAATACAAATCATTAGAGAGTAGCTTAAGATACTGGAGATAAGACAGCAGCTGCTACTTGTAAAACTAATGCACACCCATGTTACTTTTATTTTGATTTGAGCGAATGCTGTTACAGAGTCATACATTTTCAACTAGGATTTACAGTTTATTCAAGTGTCATATTAAGCGGCTTGAGTTCTGAATTCATGCAGTTGTATTACTCCAGATGCTCAGCTAAGGATAAATAAATGTATGATCTCAGTTTGCGTGTGTTTAAAATTAAAGGGAATTTTGTAGAATAGAGCTTGGTGAGAATGAGAGACTGTTTCATCTGACTCACCTTTCCCGTCTCACTCATGTTAATTCTAACCTAATTTTTATATTAAGAATACTGGGGGAAAAAACCCCAGAAGCTTCAGATTAAAAGCAGTTCACAATACTATCTTATTTAAGTTGTGCTTGAATAGGCTTGTACCTTCCTCTAGGTACTGGTGGTTCTGTACCAATCTCTGATTATTTTCTTTGAGACACAGTTACTTTAAGTTTTTTTATTGTTTAATTAATTTTCTGAGAGCAATGAAATCTTAAACTTTGGTTTGACAGTAACCAACATAATTTCTAAAGCATGTTCTTGTGTGGATGGTGTTTGTTTCAAATCGCAGCATTTCTACAGGAATGCACATTTTCTGAGCACACTGCCTTGTGCTCAGTCACTCGGTGCTGTTGTTTACAGACATGCCACTCAGCAGCCCAATTTGTGTGTCACTTGTGCAGATCTTACACTTCCTCGTAAGCTCTGAAATGCTTGCCTTGATGTAACTTCCTGTTTATCTTCTCTAATCTTCTGTGCAGGCAGTCATGGCCGACGAAAATCGATGTCCCGCAGGATCTGGAGGATGACCTTACGGCAACCCCTCTCTCCCACGCCACGGTTCCTCAGTCGCCGGCTCGCACGGCCGAGAACGTTCTCAACGGGCACCGCAGCAAGGCCCTTGGGGATTCAGCAAAGAAGGAGGAGATCCCTGAACTGGCTGGGCCAGCACTTTCAACAGTTCCCTCGGTGAGCTTAAAACCCACTACAAGCGGCCGGAAGTGCTTGTTCAGAGTAGAAGAAGATGAAGAGGAGGACGAGGAAGATAAAAAACCTATTTCTCTTTCTACTCAAGTTGTTCTGCGTCGTAAGCCTTCGGTTACAAATCGTCTCACTTCGAGAAAGAGCGCGCCAGTCCTCAACCAGATCTTCGAGGAGGGCGAGTCGGATGATGAGTTCGACATGGACGAGAACTTGCCCCCAAAGCTGAGCAGGTTAAAGATGAACATCGCCTCGCCCAGCACGGTGCACAAACGCTACCACCGCAGGAAAAGCCAGGGACGGGGCTCCAGCTGCAGCAGCTCCGAAACCAGCGACGACGACTCGGAAAGCAGGAGGCGCCTGGACAAGGACAGCGGGTTTACCTACTCCTGGCACAGACGGGATAGTAGCGAGGGGCCGCCCGGCAGCCAGGGAGACGGCGGCGGACAGAGCAAACCGAGCAATGGGAACGGAGGGGTGGACAAAACGAGCCCGGGCGATAACAGCAAAGGCGGGGGCAGCCCCTCCGGCGGCTCTGGCGGGAACACCAACACCACCTCGGGTTCCACCCGGAGATGCGCGGGATCTGGAAGCGCCATGCAGCTGTCGTCCAGAAGCGCAGGGGAACTGGTTGAAAGCCTGAAGCTAATGAGCCTTTGCTTGGGTTCACAGATTCACGGCAGCACGAAATACATTATTGATCCTCAAAACACTCTGTCCTTTTCCAGTGTAAAGGTGCAGGAGAAATCAACGTGGAAAATGTGTATAAGCTCCAGCGGAAGTGCAAACCAGGCTTCAGCGCTGGGCAGCCTAAAGTTTTTTTCCGACCAAATGTCAGACACAACAAATGAATTGGAACGGCTAAAGAACAGAAACTTGAAAAACAATGTGCTACAACTACCTCTCTGTGAAAAGATGATATCTGTGAATATTCAGCGGAACCCAAAGGAGGGGCTGCTGTGTACCTCCAGTCAAACCAGTTGTTGTCATGTCATTTGACAGTGACCTGACTTAACAGCTCGATCTGCTTGGCAGCGTCATTCTTCCTGTCAGAGCTGTGAACACCTTGTCATGGACCCCCTTTTGTTGTCTTAAGATTTTTAAGTGGGCTTCAAGCAGTTATTTATTACACTTTAATTTTGTGTTTGCTTGATGGTATGACAATGCATGGTCTTTGCATGCTGCTAGCAGATATGTTTTTCTTTTTCAACAAAGCAGAATATTTTATTGTGTAATTTTTACATTTATAATTTTACTATGGAAGATCTGGATTAAATGAAAATAAACATCTGGATCCTAATGTAAATGAAGCACTTAGAAGTTTCATGTTCTGCACTTAAACTAGAGAGAGAAGCTTTTGTTTGCTTGTGAAATGTTAATTCTTGTTCTGACCTTCTGTGAAAACTAAAATACGGTATGTGGCATACTTCTATGTGTCTGAAACAGAACCAAAGCAATAATGTTTTGATGCTGAAAACTCTTCAGGGAGCTTTCAGATGTTCCAAGGCTTGTACAAAGCAAAGATGCACTGAGAATTAGTGATCTTGGAATATGATTTTAAACCCACACCTATTTGTCTTAAGCTATGATATGGATAAAGTTGTGGCTCAAAAATCAAACCGAAAAGATCTTGTTTTGCTAGAGGCAGTTTCCTTTAAAAAAAAAAAAAAAAGGGCGAGTAGATTTGTAAGGCAGCTTTCTCCCATAGAAATATGTTAATATTACAAGCAGACAATCTTTTTTAATATAACAAAGGTAAATTATTAAGTCTACTTCTGAGTTTTTACATGCTAACTGAAAATAAAAGTATTTGTATGAATTACTTTTGTTAGTAGTATATCATGACACTTAGTATTTTAGGTTTCTACCTTGTAAACCTTCCCTGCTGTTCTCCCCTCCCTGAGATTCCTGAAGGCAATAAGGGATGGAAAACCTTTAGGTAATTGGATTGACATTGAAATGGTTGTCATTTACATGTTTATTATTACTCTTTCTAAGACTTAAAATACTGCTGTTCCCCACATGTACACCACTTATTTTCCCTCAGTAATACGCTTTTCCATGAAGTCCTGTAGGGAAGCATTTCTTTCACAGCTCCCAGCCTTCCTGTCAGGTTTCCCATTGCCGTGGCAAGGTCCTGATTTAGAGTATTTCTGTACAAAAGGATACTTTTGACCAAATGAATTAACTTTGTGGAATTTTATTACCTAGAATAAAATATATTGCAGATTCCTAGTTTTGGGAAGGGCAAGAATGTTTTATTTTTTCATGCTGTGCACTGGGTCTTCTAAGCAATGCTAGTGAAACTGGGGGTACTATGTAGCAGCGCCCCGGGGTGTCCCGGAGGAGTCTGACACTGCTGAGCATCTTGTGCCACTCGCAGAACGGTCGATGCAGCGCGTTCTGCGTCTGCTGCCGAGGGAGCAGAGCGCCAAAGAGCGGCTGGGGCAGGATGGGCACAGCTCCCGACAGCTCTCGTGATTCCTGCGAGACTTCAGAGAGTCTGAAGCGCGTGGGGTGTCCCTCCTGGCGCGCCGAGCCGGGGGCTCTGCTTCCCGAACAAGGCAAAGGATAAACGTTTCGCTTCTTTACGTTTTAATCTCTAGTTGCAGTTTAGTTAAAAGCTACGAGCGTAGGCGTGTGGGTGAAGCCATAGAACATAATTGCTTGAAATTTTTGAGCAGGGATCTTACCAAGGGCCAGAAACGAGATGTGTGGTTCACAGACAGTGAGCGTAACATGCACGTAGGAGACAAGTTTATAAAGGGCATTGGCAATAAACTTTATTTGTTGCAGCTTTTTTCCAAGTATTGTAAATACTCTTCCCTGATATGTACAGCCTTGGAATGGCACCTTTTAACGAACCCCGGGTGTATTTTGTT
>VYZT01007351.1:146612-275449 GCA_013400735.1 Pomatostomus ruficeps | reverse complement strand
AAAAAGTATCCCAAACCCTGACCAGTCAGTGCCCAGAATGTGCCAAGGAAGAATATTCCAAACACACATCTTTTTGCTGAAATTTCTCTTAAGTTTTATACACTCAAAACCCACAGAGATACATTGTTTTAAAGTTCATTAATACAGACTTAAGCAACTCCCAGTATTCAGGCTCCCACTGGGTCTGAATTTCCCCATCTTTGATGTTGATTAGATTTCCATTTTTCGATTTCTCTTATCAGTCCTTTCCTGGAATAGGTGGCTCCCACCCTGCCAGGGGCATTGTTTTCTGTTGGTGGTTTGTTAACAGCCCTTGATGGCCCTTGATGGTTGTTATCTCTTGCGTATCTCCTGTGCTGCTCCCAGTCTGTTGAGATGTTAAATTCATCAGGTTTCCACAAATTCCAATTGTGATGGAGTTCACAATTCCATCTGTAATTGTGAAGACTGAGTGAAGTTCAAAAATTTTAAACTTAGTGTATTTGGTAACAGTGGAGCTGGCACAGCCCAGCCTTCTGCTGCTCATCCTCTGCTGCTCAGGCCCCAGAGAGGAAGGTCGCCTGGTACAAGCCGAACTTCGCTTTGTGCCAGCCAATAAATTGTTTGTTTCCATGTGTTGTTTCATTTTTTTGGCCGTAGCTTTCATACATTCATCTGTCTAATAAAAATAAATGTAGAAAATGGAAAAAGAACCGAGTTCATCCTTCTCTGTCGTGTCTCAGTATGTTCATCCTTCACTGTGCCACCTCTGCATGTGTGTGCACGTGTTCTGTGTGTGCCTCTGCTCTCAGCTGCCCTCCCTGGGCGCTTGGGCTGCATTTCATTTCTGCTGGGAGGCCTTGAGAAATGGGAGGGGACCTGGCATGCAGCATGTGCTGTCCTTGTCCTGTCCAGGCTGTGCTTGGGCTTGTCCTGAGGGCTGAATGAGCTGTGCTGGAGCCTTCACAGCCCCAGCTGGGGACACTGGGGGCTTCAGCGTGAGATGTGATTGGCACTAGGAGCCATCAGGGCTGGGGCTCAGGGCTTGTCCTGGCCCCAGCTGGTGCCGTGGGTGTGATGTGGTTGTGCTGTTCGTAACCAGGATCACATTCCCGGGATGACAGCCTCCGCCGTGCCTGGAGCTGATCGCTGAGAGGGGTGAGACAAGCTGGGGTCTCCTGCAGCATCCCGGCGGGTGTGGGGCTGGATCTGTCAGTGCCCGCTGTGGCTGGGGCAGCAGTGACCCCATGAGCGAGCGGTGACACCTCCCTGCTCCGTGGGTGAGTGGTGACACCTCCCTGCTCCAGGAGGGGACAGAGCTGCAGGAGAGGGGACACTGGCACAGGCTGGGCTGGCATGGCTGTAGCTGCCTCCCAGCTGAGCACTTCTCTCCCGGTAGCACCAAAGGAGGAGAGGGATTCTCCTGCTGAAGAGGCCTGGGGAGCCCTCGGTGTCACCTCCAGAGCTGACCGAGCCTCTCTCCTTTTCCTCCCCACAGCCAGGCCACCTTGCCTCCTGTGGCCCTCGCCCAGCTGCCCACGCTGGCCCCAGCACCCCGCCATGGCCACCAGCCGTCCCCCAGGCCCTGCTGGCCGAGTCCCCCGGCCCCCCAGCCCTGCCCCAGGGCACCACCTGCCCCTCGCCCATCAGCCTGGCCCTGGGCAGCACCTCGGGCACCCAGCCGGACCCCCGGGCTGGCCACAGGAGGTCTCACCTGGCCGCCCGCTCCTGGGGCCGCTTCCTCAGGAGGGGCTGCTGGACTTCGCCCGCCCCGGCCACGCTGTCACCCCGGTGTCCAGCCATGCCCCACGGGAAGGTGCAGCCGCTGGGCGGGCGGGAGCGGCGGCTGCGCCCGGACACCAGGACGGTCAGCAGGTGAGCGCCGTACGGACACCTGGACACGGGCCCAGGAGAGGGCTCAGCTCCAGGACCGGCTCGGTTTGGGATTAGCCAGAGGGAAAGGTCCCCGAGAACCTGTCTGACAGTCGCCTTTCCCACACTTGTCCCCAAACCCCGGGCTCTGGAAGGGTCCCTTCCCTGTCCCCGCTCCTGCAGTCTGCCTTGGATGTGTTTTCTGATGGGAACAGGGCAGGAGCCCATGCTGGCAGTGCCTCTGCTGTTCTCACACCTCCTGTTTGGGGTGCAAGACCTCGGGTTTTGCTTTTAATCCCTGAATTTGGAAAACCTCGGTGTTCTTGAGTGCTGCTTCAGGTTTGGTTTAGTGATTTCAAGTCAGAGGAGACCCAGAACTGACAAGGGAGGGGAAATCTTGAGGGAGAGTGGTTAAGTGTTTGTCATTCCAGGGCAGGATGTGTGAAACGGGGAATTTTTGCCTGGAAAGGCTGCCCCGGCAGGAACCAAACCCTGGCCATGTCCCTCACTAGGAGCAGCATGTCCCTGGTCTCGTTTAACCCACCTCTGCTGCTGGCTGAGTGGAGGAGTCCACGTTATAAATTCCAGAGCGCAAACCTGAGGGCTCCTGCTCCACCTGGTTCGGCGCTCCGGAGCTCTGTCACACGGCCTTGCAGCTTCAAAGGGTGGGAGCGCACATTCCCTCCGCTCTCCCTCTCCGTGGGCTCGTGCTTGGGAAGTTTTGCTTTGGGGTTTGGGGCTGGAATGGCAGAAATCTCAAAGCCGAGCTCGTTCGCTGCCTCAGAGCACATCAAAAAGCGCCGCGTGTGTGATGAGTTTCTCTTTCCCAACGCAGCTTCTTCCAAGTCAAAACGGCCGCACTGTCGGAGAGCCGAGCCTGCCCCGGGCAGGGAGAGGAGAACAGTCACCCCCGGGCTCGGAAGGACTCTGCCAAGGAACTGATCTGCCCCTGGGACACCCCCACGGAGCAGGGCAGAGCGGGGTAGCCCCAACATGGATGTTCCTCCAGGCCTGAGCCTGCGGTGTTTGCTGGGGATGGCTCAGCACAGGGACCGTGCTGCTGGAGAGGCGTCAGAGCTCAGAGCCATCCTCCAGCACCAGGGACACTGCGGCCACCACAGCTCCGGAAAACAGCCCCTGGAGTGCCCATCTGCCTGCGATCCAAGAGCTCCAGGCATTCCTGGACTGGTTTTCTCTCCCATCTTCGGTGTATTCAGCTGTGCTCATGACAAACGCCTCGATAAACGAGCCTGGTTTCAGCCTTGGAGCAGATGGGGATGTGTGGGTGATGTCCTGGGAAGCCGTGTCTTATCGGAGTTTCTGGCTTGGCCATGAGGTGTCAGCACACTGAACACAGCACAGCTGGAGCTCGCAGGGGGTGTCAGAGCAGGATTCAGGCTTCAGTGCCAAAACTGGGGCTTGGTTGTGTCCCCAGCCTGGGCCCACCGCCGATCAATAACAGTTTTTAAATTTTAAAGCGAGCTGATAAAGAGACAGCTGATTGCTGGGGGAAGTGGAGTGTCCCTCATGAGCAGCTGTGTGCTGAGCGGCAAAGCATCATTCCTTCATCCAAACCAAAATGATCCCAGAGGCATCAAGGAGTGCAGAGCCCTCCTGCATTAGCTCCAGCTTCCCAGTGCGTGGCTTTGAAACCGTGGCTCGACCTGGAGACACCTGGGGAGATCCAAGCCCAGCCCCTGCTGGTGTTTTGGGCCCCTCCAGACTGGGATTGCTGCATTGCCACAGCTGTGCTGGTATTGAGAGTGTTGGGCTGTTGCTTTCCCTGTGTCAGTGTTTGAAGGTGTTTGTTCACTCCCCGGGGGAGTTTCCTGGTGTGTGTGTGTGCTGTGGGTCCTTGTTCTGTACCTTGCCCATGACCTGTGACTTCTGATGTTGCTGTTTTGTACTTTCTGATATAAATGGAGTTTTTCCTGTGTGGCTGATGTGGTTCCACATGCCCAGTCCTGCTGTGGGATTCGAATCTCTCCTCACACACCCACTGCTCCCCATTTCCTCCAGGTCTGGGCTGGCACTTCCCATCACAGGGCAGTTTGGGAAAATCTAGAGGTTGCTCCTGTCTCCAAAGAGTCTTTCCCAAGAGAGCCAAGGGTTGGGGGGGAGGCTGCTGGCCCTCACTGCCCGTGATGTACAAACACACATCAGCTCTCGATGGCTCTGCTCTGCCAGAGGGACCTGGGCCTGCTCTGCAGTCCCTGGCAGTGACTGCTGTTATTGATGAGAGACAAATCTGCT
Organism: Pomatostomus ruficeps; assembly: GCA_013400735.1. Classification (NCBI taxonomy): domain Eukaryota; kingdom Metazoa; phylum Chordata; class Aves; order Passeriformes; family Timaliidae; genus Pomatostomus; species Pomatostomus ruficeps. The sequence goes on along the minus strand of VYZT01007351.1, from coordinate 271,345 downwards.
GTCCTCTGCAATTTCTTTGGTGAATGTTGTTACTCAGCCAGTCCTGGCAGAGCACTGGTGATGTATAACCCAGGAAACACAAGAGGAAGACATTGTAATGTGTCAGAGAAAATAGCATTATATTCAGTATTACGTACATGTGATAAGAGCCGTCCTACTGTAAATATTTCTCTCATTGATTTGGGGCTTCTCTTGCCTTTGAATACTCCTCGTGCTCATCTTCCACACCAGAGGAGGGAGTTCAGATGCAAAACTGCTGCTGTGCCAGGGCTGGGACATCCAGCCAGGTCCACACCTATCCCAGAGGCCAGCCCTGGGACTTCCCAACATTCATCCCTTCAGGGCACCGGTTTTTAATCCCCAATATCTCCCAAATATCTTTTTCCCCCAATATCCTTCAACCACAGCTCATTTCCCTGGGGGCACAGGGCCCTGCATGGTGCGTCTCAAGCCCTTGCCTGGCTCTCCTCCCTCTGCAGGCTCCTCTGGGTTCCTGCTGACTCCAGGCTGGCAATGAGAGCCCCAGCGCCCCGGAGCCCCGCTGCCAGCACGCTGTGCTCGCACGGTGACATCTGAGGCTGTGCCCCCGCTGGAGGCCCGGCGTGCCGGAGTCGGGAGCGCTTTCAGCTCTGGCACTTCAAATCCCCTCGCTGTGCAGGAGCCCACTTAACGCTGCCTGCAGTCACCTGGAGGAATTAGCTCGCTGCGGCAGCTTAGACATCCAAGGTATGCCGGTAATGCGAGGGATGTGGAAGGTTAATGACTGGAAAAAGTGATCGCTCCCTGTGGGCAGTTTCTCAGAAAGCTCCCTGCTGCTCGGCTGCCAGAAGAAAGGAGATTCCAGCAGCAGCAGTGGTGGCGGCGAGGGAGCCCCGTGTCCTCTGCAGAGGCTCTGCTCTCCGACCTCCCGTGGCTGCGCAGACCCTCCCACTGCGGCTCCTCAGTGCCGGAGGAGCTCCCGCGCTCCAGGTGCTGCAGGATGGGCTGCAGCGGTCCAGCTTTGGATATTCCCAGAGTGAACTTGGATGGAAAACTCTTATCCCAGTGGTTCTCCAAGTGCTCCACTCCCAGGCGTGGAGGTCCTACACCCACTGTGGGATGGGTCCTCCACGTTCCTTCACCCAGGCTGACCCACAGCTGCTGGGATTTGTTGTTTGGACCAGCCTGGAAAACAAGAGCACCTCCTGGGGTTCCGCTGCACCTCCTTGAGGGCTCTTCCCAGGCTGCCTCAGCCACCAGCCTCAAGGGGACACTGTTGGGATAGGATGGGAGCGAGTCCCACGCTGGTGATGCTCGTCCTTCTCTGGAGAGATGGGGCTGCCAGGTCTGGGGCTCCCAGCCTGTGCTGGGGAGGAGAGCTGTGTGTGGGAGCACGGCCAGCTCGGAGAACCTGGTTAAATCCAGGTTAAGGATCTGTTTCCCAGGCATCTCTCGTACCTCCCTTCCAGCCTGACATTTCCCTCTCCTCTCCAGCCGGGCCACACGGCCAAAGTGCTGAAAACACCGAGGGGCTGTTTCTCCCCCGGGGTCTGGAGCTGCGCGTTGCTCAAGCCTCATTAATTTAAAAATGGAACAAAGAATGCTCAGCATCCAGCAGGATCAGGCCTCGGGAGCAGGAAGTACCAGCTGGCTCGGGAGAGGGCTGGTTCCCATGGGATTCCCAGTGTGGTTTTGGCAGGCGGCGTGGTTGGGATAGCTCCGCGAGCAGGCTCTTCCTGCCTGGGATGCCAGCGCTGGAAGAACAGCTGACTCAGAGCGTGACAGCTCCTCGCAGCATCCCCTCCTGAAGGGAGCTGTCAGGGAGAGCTCCTGACACCGCTGCCTTTACATTTTGTGCGGGTGGCTTGAAAGCCGAGCTGTAAACCGAGCCCACGTCATGGCCTGTGGGTGGAATTCACCTCTCCCCGCTCCCAGAATAGGGTGTCAGCAGAGCCCCAGTGCTCCCAACGGCTGAATGTCTGAGCTGTGACAAACACGCCGTGAAAGGATCACCGTGACTCGGCTCTTTGGGGTGCAGCACAAGCCCAGTCACGGAATCGTTTCCCCCCGCCACGAGGGAGATGTTTTATTCATTCTTCAATACACCCAGAAGCAGAGGTGAGCACCTCACAGGATCCCTTTCAGGCTGAGGTTCCCAGCTCTGCTCTGCACCACACTAAAGGGGAAAAGATAAGCTCTTGCAAGTCAGTTTACTTTTTAAAATTCATGTTGCCATAGCAGCTCAGCACACTGTCTCGAGTCCTCCTTCTTGCAAAACTTTGATCACCATGAAAACAGAATTATGTTGTTCTGCAACACATTCTACATATAAATATACTGAAGTCCCCATAGTTCATGCCTCAACACCTCTGCAAAGACCTCTTTTATTTCTTGCTCACAAAGAATTTCTCTGGCCAGAGGTCAGCGTTTTAAATCTTTGCTTTAAAGGCATCTCCTCAGCACCTCCGTGGTCCTGCTGCTCGTGTTCCCAGCCAAGGTTCTGGTGCCAGTGGTTTCCAACACACCCTGGTGCACCACAGCACCGAGCCCAGCCACCAGCTGCTGTCCCCAGGATTGCAGGGATGCCCTCCTCCCCGGCTCTGCTCCAGCCTCTTCCCTGAAGTATCCAGAGAGCACAAATCCCACTGAAATATCCACTCGTCTGTTGTTATCCAAGGGAAGCTCTGAGCTGTGTTATCCTCACTCACCTCTGCTCCCATCACGCTGGATTCCCTCTGTCCCCAGGGAAGGGGTCGGTCACCCCTCTCAGGATGGGATGGATCAGCTTTGGGAATGGTTCATTATTGGCTTTGGGGGATTAACTCCGGCCTGGACAAGGGTTCTGTGTGGGCAGGGTTTGGTGACAGCCCTGGCTGGGATCACCTGGCACCAATGGCTTTAATGAGAGTTTCTGCCTCCAGCAGCGCTGTGCAGGCACCTGCTGCAGCTCCAGGGGTCTGGCTCTCTGCAAGCTCTGCCTCAGCCTCAGGAATCCTGGAATCATGGAATGGTTTGGGTTGGAAGGGACCTTAAAGCCCGTCTGGTTCCAAAGGGGCACTTCCATTACCCCAGGGTGCTCCAAGCCCTGTCCAGCCTGGCCTTGGGCACTGCCAGGGATCCGGGGGCAGCCACAGCTTCTCTGGGCAGCTGTGCCAGCGCCTCCCACCCTCACAGGGAAGGATTTTTTCCCACCATCCCATCTAACCCCACCCTCAGGCAGTGGGAAGCCATTCCCTGTGTCCTGTTGCCACCTGCTCTGGTGAATAATCTCCCTCCACCTTTCTGGCCAGGTGTCCCATTTTTCCAGCTGCATTCATACCAAGGGGAAAAAGAAAAGAAAAGAAAATTAGGCTAAATACAGATAAATTTGGAATAACAGCCTCCACAGTCATTTGATTAAACAGCACATTACCCCGAGCCCCCCTTTTGCTGTTGTTGTTCACATGAATCCACCTCCTCACGCAGAGAAGACCCTCCCAGACCAGGACTGGGAAAGGTCAGTGGAATTTTTATTAATACTCACAGCCAGACTTCTTCCAGTCAGCTTCCCTCACCCCCCCCACCAATAACTGAAGGGAAAAAGAAAAAAAAGCAGAAGAAGAGGAAGAAAAAATTGGGGTAAAAGTTGAAGAACACTTTAATTTATAAGAAAAAGAACTAAATAATTGATGTAGTCATGGTGCCAAAGGTAATTTCTGCTGCTCCCTCTATCTCACAAAGACATTTAGCATTGATTGAGATCAAAGTATCAAAAACCCCTGCTGCTGAGCTGAAAGGCAAAACTTTCGGCTGCCTTTCTCCGCTCTAATAATATCGTCTTTATGTAGTTAATAAACTGCACACTTCAGTCAAACTATATCATTACAGAAGACTTAGGGAGCTAATAATTTAAAAGCAAAGAATTGCCTCTGTTCTTCGCTTTGAACTAAACAACATTCTGTTGAATGAGGGGGACATCAAAGCTTTGTTACTATTACCAATGTGGCTGGAGCATAGGGCCGCACAGAGTGTGTACTTCAGTCATCAAGAGAAAAAAAAAAAGATTAAAGATATTGGCTTATCAACCCACAGGCAGAACCAGGTGTTTTCTTTTCTGCTGTGCAAGCATCAGGTGGTTTGCTTATCAATGAGTTTTCTTGTTAAATAGATGTACATGACTTAGGTTGATCCCGCCGATCCCGTGGCCCTTTTCTTTGCCGAGGCACCTTTGAACGAGCGGGGCTGTGGGGATGTTTGTTTGCGGGAGGACGCTTTAATTGGGCCTTTTGTCCAGGGCCAGCTCCCGCTCCCGCTGTGCCAGGCCCCTCCCTGCTCCCACTGTCCCCCTCCCACGTGCCGTGGGGCAGCCCCCGCCTGAGGGGCAGCCTCATCCTCTGGGGATGCACCAGGGTGGAGTTTGATTTGATTTTATTAATAATTTTTCATGGAAAGGGTTGTAAAGCACGGAACAGCCTGTCTGAGGTTCATGGTCACCACCCTTGGAAGCAGAGTCCCCACAGAGTCCCTGATGGAGTCACCATCCCTGGAAGTGCTCAAAACCCACCTGGGCGTGGCACTGGGACAGGGTTTGGTGGTGGCTCTGGCTGATGGTTGGGTTTGGTGACCCTAAAGGTCTTTTCCAGCATTAATGATTCCATGAGCCACCCCTCACCTGCCGTCTCTCCCCCAGCATGTCAGCTCCTCCCCGGCTGATTCAGGCGTGGCACAGCCCAGGGTGGCATCAGTCTGACGAGCTCAGAGCAGCTCAGAGCCTCCCTGGCAGTGAGAACACCTCTTTGAGAGCTGTGGCTCCATGAACCACGCGCTGCCTGAGCCAGAGAGGGCACAGGAGCTTCCCCCACCTCCCCGTTTGAGTTCTTCTGTCCTCACACAACATCACATGGCGTCTGTGATGGACAAGCTCCTCTCTGGTCGCATTATTACATCATTGCTTGAATCTTGACAGAATTCAAGGCAAAAAGAGCACTCCAGAAGGTCCAAAATGCCACTCTCAAGGCAGGGAAAAGCCGAATCCACTGAGGAAAGAACCAAGCCACAAAAGCTCACAATGCCCACGTCTGCAGGTGTGCTCAGGCACACACTCCAGCACCTCAACAGGATAAAAGCAGATCACCCCTTCCCCAAAGTCCATTTGGGGTTTTTTCCTCCAAGTGTGACCCTGGGGGACAGAGAGGCTTTCCCTATCAATCCCATGGACACACAGAGATTTTCCTGGGACATTGGGTGGGGTAGGATCAGTAAAACCAGCCCAAGGAGCCTTCAGGAGCTCTCCTCTCACCCATCCCTTCCCTGCATGGCCACATCAGCCCATGTGTGTCCGGCTGTGACTCCAGGTTGGAATTTCTGTGGTTTTTGACTGAAAACCCTCGAATGTGGGGCTGTGGTGAGAGCCCTGAGGCCTCACCAGCACAAACCAGGTCAGGGGGACTCTAAACCCCCCTGCTCTGGTGTCCCGGGCTGTATGGATCCCTGGATGCCCCAGGAAAGCCTGGGAGCTGGCGTGGGCTCTATTATGGGATCCTTGCACTTCTTAAACGCCGCTTTTCATTTGCATCAAAAACTCTCCTTGGTTCTTGGCAGTCTGGGTCTCATCCCCTATTAAAGGCTGGAATTTAAAAAAGCAGAAAATAATGGCTTATTTCAAAGTAACAATTCGAGCGCTTTTTTGAAACGCTGTCCTTATTCAAAACCACTTAAATTTATACATATTTCTAAGTCGTTATTATCCTCAGAGGCTGAACCAATTTGGGTCTTGATTTCCGCGAGTGTTCTCCTGGATTTCTGTGTCAGAAAGTTGAGCTGCCATGGGAGCAGATGGGACATGAACCACAGGTAACAAGTGGTTTCCTGGGAATTATTGCTGAATTGTTCTTTAAAATACTTTGCAAGGCCTGTTGCTATGGGGAGGAAAATCGTAGCAAAAGGACTTTGGGGAAGGGGTGATCTGATTTTATCCTGTTGAGGTGCTGGAGTGTGTGCCTGAGCACACCTGCAGACGTGGGCATTGTGAGCTTTTGTGCCTCGGCCCTTTTCTCAGTGGATTTGGCTTTTCCCTGCCTTGAGAGTGGCATTTTAGACCTTCTGGAGTGTTCTTTTTGCCTTGAATTTTGGCAAGATTAGAGCAATAATGTAATAACGTGACCTTGTCCATCACAGATGCTGTGTGATGTTGTGTAAGGATGGAAAAACTCAAATGGGGAGATGGGGGAAGCTCCTGTGCCCTCTCCGGCTCAGGCAGCGCGTGGTTGATGGAGCCACAGCTCTCAAAGAGGTGTTCTCACTGCCAGGGAGGCTCTGAGCTGCTCTGAGCTCGTCACACTGATGCCACCCTGGGCTGTGCCACGCCTGAATCAGCCTGGCTGGCCCTCAGGGGCAACCATAGAGCCAAAGGGGACCCTGGTGTGTTCTGCTTGACTTATTGGGGCTTTTAATCATCCAGGAATCATCAGGGTGGGAAGGGACCTTCAGGACCATCCAGTGCCACCATCACCACCACAATCATCCCTCAGCCACAGCCCCAAGTGCCACATCCAGCTGCCTCCTGAACACTTCCACGGGGACTCCGCCACCTCCCTGGGCACCTCATCCCAATGGTGGCCACTGACGGGGTCTGCTGGACACAACACCCAAGATTTGCCCCCAGAAATCAGCATGAGGTGGGGGTTCTACTGAACACAACCTTCAGGGCAGAGTCCTGGACACAACACCCAAGGTTTGTCCCCAGAAATCAGCATGAGGTTGTTGTACCAAACACAACCTTCAGGGCAGAGTGCTTAAACCAAATCCTGGAGCGCGGTGTCTGCCTGGCTGTCCATCCGTCTGTCTGTCTCCCTCCCCGCAAACCCGTCCCTGGAGTGGCTGTTTGGGCAGGATTTGTTCACAACAGCGCCGAGAGTGAGGAGAGAGGTTCTGGCTGGACAGAGCTGCAGAGCTGGAGGCTCTGGAGCCAACCTTTGCAAGATGTGGCAGCACAAAGCTAACAAAGCGCCTCCGATGGAGTGCAAGGCCGAGGGAAGCTGTCTTTAGCCTTTACCAAAACCACTGTCAGTCCTTTGCCTTTGCACGGCGCAGCTCTAGCAAAGCTAATTGGGTTAGAGCCTTGCAGGGGGCTCTCAGTGTCTGCAGGAGATGGGCTGCTGCAAACACCTTCCCCTTCAAGGCGCACAGCGTTGCCTTTTTCACACCACAGCTCTCTCCCCGGCTTCTGTTCTCCAAAAGCAAAAGTCCCAGGCTGTTCTTCAGTATCAGCCATTACAGTGTTTCAGCTCTTTCCTCCCAGCCATTTTCAAATGTTCAACTTAAAAGGAAAATGTTTCATTTTAGGCCAAATCCCCCCCTCCTCTCCCTTTTCCCTCTCTTCTCCTTCGTCCTCCCCCCCCTCCCCTTTTCTCTGGAAGAAGAACAAAGTCATTCAAATCAGGAAGCTGAGGAACTCCATGTATACTTTCCACTGGGACCTCAATCCCTACTGGTTTGGCATGATTTGATTGAAGTGTAATTTAATCCTTCATCATTTGTCATAATGTCATTTATATATAAAAACAACACTGCATCCAAACTTCAGATCAGCACCGAGGAGCTCTCCAGGAGGGATGGGAAGGGGCTGAGGAGCTCTGCTGCTGGGGAGGGGGGTGAGGAGCTGGCAGGCAGTGTCCCCCTCTCCGGGCAGGCAGCAGGACGGAGAATGTCACAGCTAAGGCAGCTCACATCGTGGCAGAGGAGAAGGGTCTGGATTCACGGGGCGGTGCAGGGCTGGTGTGAGCACACCTGTGTGGAAGGGCTCAGCCTGGGTGGTGCAGTGCCCGGGCACAGGTGAACAAGCTGGGTTTCAGCGTGGGCCAGAGCCTGGGCGGTGTTTGCATGTGCTCTGGGTGTGACAGCGGTGTCACTGCCCTCTGTCACCAGCTGGAGCCAGGACCCGGCACACGTCAAACCTCAACTCTGCTTGTGGCAGAAGGGAAAAAAAGGGAAGAGCCTTCCGTGGTAGGAAATTTCTTCCCAGCTTTCTCTGCCACCATGTGCAGGTTTCCTCCATCCCCTCCTCTTCAGTGATCTCTGCATTGTTGCTGTTCACCCCCAGGTGCTGGGGCTGGGCTTGCAGCAGGATTTTGTCACCAAGTCCCTCTCACAGAGCCTGTAGGTGAGGGAACAGAAGCACCAGAGTCATCTCAGGGCTGTAGGAGGCTGAGCCTTCATCCTTTGCATTGAATGTTTAGCAGAACCTGGATATCCCAGCAGCCTGAGCCTGGGTATCCCAGAATCCAGAACCTGGGTATCCCAGCAGCCAGAACGTGGGTATCCCAGAATCCAGAACGTGGGTATCCCGGAATCCAGAGCCTGGGTACTCCAGCAGCCAGAGCCTCGGTATCCCAGAATCCAGAGCCTGGGTGTCCCAGAATCCAGAGCCTCGGTATCCCAGAATCCAGAGCCTGGGTATCCCAGAATCCAGAGCCTTGGTATCCCAGAATCCAGAGCCTGGGTGTCCCAGAATCCAGAGCCTGGGTATCCCAGAATCCAGAGCCTAGGTATCCCAGAATCCAGAGCCTGGGTATCCCGGAATCCAGAGCCTGGGTATCCCGGAATCCAGAGCCTCGGTATCCCAGAATCCAGAGCCTGGGTATCCCGGAATCCAGAGCCTGGGTATCCCGGAATCCAGAGCCTCGGTATCCCAGAATCCAGAGCCTGGGTGTCCCAGAATCCAGAGCCTCGGTATCCCAGAATCCAGAGCCTGGGTATCCCAGAATCCAGAGCCTTGGTATCCCAGAATCCAGAGCCTGGGTGTCCCAGAATCCAGAGCCTAGGTATCCCAGAATCCAGAGCCTGGGTGTCCCAGAATCCAGAGCCTGGGTATCCCAGAATCCAGAGCCTGCGTGTCCCAGAATCCAGAGCCTGGGTATCCCACAATCCAGAGCCTGGGTATCCCAGAATCCAGAGCCTGGCTCTCTGCTGGGGCTGGGACAAGAGCCAGAGGTCAGAGGCTGGTGGGGGAAGCACCCAGCACCCTCAGAGCCCTCCCTGTCCTGCCTCCATCCCCAAGGGACCGAGCTGCCAGCTCACCTGCAGCCTGCTCCAGTCTCCCCCGCTGTAAAACACCCCCCAGAGAGGGGTGGGTGAGGGTGAGACCCCCACTCACCCCCAGCAGGCTCCCTTGGGGTCGGGGCTCTGCCCCATCCCTCCCCTCTCCCGGCAGAGCAGGGCGTCTATTCACAGCACTTGTCAAAAATTAAAGCAGAGCCTTCTTTCAAATGTTCCATCTGTACTTGGCTGCCAGAAAAGCGATTCTTCCTCCAAAAAAAATTTGCATTTAAAATTCCAAATATGCACTTTTGCTCAGACGAAAGAATGTGTGTTCCCGCTTTCAAGTCGGGCTCCCTGTGACCTCTAGGTTTTAATAATTTCAGCAAAGTGTCATTTGACAATTCAAATACAGGCCGTAAGCACAGGAAAGTAAATGTCCTTTAAGATAAGCACATATTATATTGAGAGTTGATGATGAGAAGATTTCACCTACAGCTAGAAACTTCAGAGCAGTGTGTATGACACTTCTGCATATTAAAAACCGCTTTGGTGAAATATTGGTATTTCCAGATTCCAGCTTTGCCAGCGCTCGAGCGTTTCCACTGTTTAATTCATAAGAAGGTGTGATCGCCTTGTGTATAGAGGGTTCACTGTTTAGCTTTTGCTTCCCAATTAAAAAGAAATCAACGCTCAAATCCTGCTGGCTGCCGATCCGAGGGGGTGAAGGAGCACAGCCGGGATGGCCCAAATCTGTGCTGCCAACCTGCTGCTGGTTCAGGGATGTGCAGGGGGCTGGGGCTGCTCCCTCCCCAGGCTCTGAGCCCTCGGGATCTGCTCATTGGGGTTCCCCTCACACTCTGGTTTCCCCAGATCCCAAATCTGTTCTATGAACCCTCTCCTGGCTCACGGATGTGCAGGGAGCTGGGGCTGACCCCCAGAGCTCTCAGGATCTGCTCATTGGGGTTCCCCTCACGCTCTGGTTTCCCCAGATCCCAAATCTGTTCTACGAACCCTCTCCTGGTTCAGGGATGTACAGGGGGCTGGGGCTGACCCCCAGAGCTCTCAGGATCTGCTCATTGGGGTTCCCCTCACGCTCTGGTTTCCCCAGATCCCAAATCTGTTCTATGAACCCTCTCCTGGCTCACGGATGTGCAGGGGGCTGGGGCTGCCCTTCCAAGCTCTTAGCCCTCAGGATCTGCTCACTGGGGTTCCCCTCACGCTCTGGTTTCCCCAGATCTCCTGGGGTTTCTGTGCTGCCCCAGACCCTTGCACGGAGTGGGTTCTTTTCACCCCGACACCCAACTCAAGCCCAGGGGCACAGATCCACGTGTCACCGTAACTCACAGGCCTCCCTGTGATCCCTGCAAATCCAGCCCAGGGCTGCACAGCCCCGGCTCTGTTTGGCTTAGGTGCAGGGCAGCCTGCGAGCTGCCCCAAACAGAGCCTTTTTCATGAGAACGGCTTCATTCAACACCTCCCGAGGGCTGCGGGCGCGGGGAGGGGGCGAGTTTACACAGATGCTGCTGTCCCCGGGCCTGCTAGCAGGTGTCTCCTGGCCTCACACAGACCACCCTCACACTAAAGGGACTCTCTGCCTTTGAGCCTGTTTGACTTACACGGCTTTGGTCTCCAGGTTCCCGTCCGGGGGCGATTTATGGCTTTGCCCCCTGACAATGCTGCCGTGAGCGCAGGGACGGGTGGCCGTCCTCGCATAGCTGGGCTTCCCTGGCCATGCAATTCCTCAGGCTTTCCAGGGCAAGGAAAACAACGCCACCACCCCTGCGGGGCTGTGGGGTCTTTCATTTGTTTGTTTGTTTATTTAAAACGGGTTCGGAGGGGCGAGGGGGAGAGTTAATGATAGGTTTAGGTAAAGAATTTCCTCTGAATCTGGCAATTTTCTGTTGCTGAGGTCATATGGCAGCTGAGATGACACCATTAGAAATGTTTTGAGGCATTCCTGCAGCCCCGAGAGGGGAGGAGGGCAGATATTTAGGGTTTGCTGTGTGTAGTTGGGGGAACACCCACCTGGAGAGCTCTCCTGTGTCGGGGTGACCATGGAGAATTCTGCCTCCTTGCCAGGGGCACTGCTGAGCTCCAGCTGCTGCTCCTCAGGGAGAATTCGGGGTCCCTCCGGCTTTGGGAGGATTGGGTTGGGCTGTTGTAAAATTTGTGTCCCTTTTTTGCAGTTCTCTGAAACTTCTTCAGTTCTCACTGGGAGCCAGTGGGGAGGAAATGTTCTTGGGGGAATGGTTGGGGTTGGAAGGGACCTTAAAGCCCATCCAGTGCCACAGGGACACCTTCCACTGTCCCACGGTGCTCCAGCCTGGCCTTGGGCACTGCCAGAGATCCAGGGGCAGCCAGAGCTGCTCTGGGCACCCTGTGCCGGGGCCTCACTGCCCTCCCAGGGAACAATTCCTGCCCAATATCCCATCTCCAGACAGCCCAGCCCCACCACCCCAGCCGTGCATCCCCAGCTGGTGCAGGAGCAGGGCCGGGTGCTCAGAGATAGAAATGGCATTTCTGGTTCACCCCCTTATCTGCTGCAATGAGGAGTAGCCACAAGATCCATCTGCCTCTCCTGCTTTATCAGCTGCCACTAGAAAGGAAAGGAGGGCAGCCTCCTGCTGATCACGGGGAGGTTATTGGCTGAGTTTATTCTTGGCTGCTTGATAAGTTGACGCTTCAGCCCTCATCCCTCAGGTCATTTAATATTTTGCTCCTGACAGGGCTGCAGAGGCGGCAGCTGAAGGGTGTCAGGCACGGGATGGTCCCTCCAAAGGCAGCTGGTGCCACCGGGGAGGGTCCCAGCAATGTGCAAGGATCTCTCCCCGTGCCCCCAGCCCCTGCCCCTCTCACACAATGCTTTGGAAAAGCTTCAAGGGATTAGTGTGGAGAGGCATGATAAAAAATACATGACTTTGTTGTGCTTTTGGAACAAAATAATGCTTTAATAGCAGAATCCTTTTCAAAGTTAGCACTTAAGAGTAAGCAGCACTTTAGGCAATCCACGCATCTGCTGCAGGGACTTTCCCTCGTAATTAGTTAATGAGCTTGATGTACTTTTCTCATCTAATTAAGATGCCATCTTTTTAGCCTTGTTAGGAAAGGTAAAGTTTTGAGAGACGTTAGAGACAGATCCTGTCCCTGATCCCTGGCTGGGGGCTGGCAGGGGGGTGTCTGTCAGTCTGTACCTGAGAGCTGAGGCACAGTGTGACCAGATGTGTGTCCATCCTCATTCTGGGCATCCTCCCCACTGGGATGTCCGGGATAAAGGTGCTCAGGAGGGCCCAAAAGCAGCGCTGGGGCTGGGACAGCCCTTTCCCAGCTCCCTGCAAATGGGTGAGCCGAGAGTCCATCTGCATGAGCAGAGGGAGCTGTGCATGTGTGAAGAAACACCCCAGATCCAAAGAGGAGCAGCAGAGCTCAGCAGAGCCAGCGGTTTCCCCCAAACTCAAAAGAAAGAGCTGCTTTGAAAGGCCTCTGCGGGCTGGGAGCTGCAGGGCCGATGGTTGGGCAGAGCCGTGAGCCCAGAGTTTTCTCTGGCAGCGAATGAAAGCAGCCCCAGCTCCAGTAGCTGGAAACTGCCCTTGTGCTGGAGTGCCAGAGCACAGGAGAGAGCAGAGAGCAGCGGGAGCAGGGATCCCAGGGCTGGAATGTCAGAGCAGCGTGAGCAGGGATCCAAGGGCTGCAGTGCCAGAGCACAAGAGAGAGCAGAGAGCAGGGATCCCAGGGCTGGAATGCCAGAGACAGGAGAGAGCAGCCTGAGCAGGGATCCAAGGGCTGGAATGCCAGGGCACAGGGGAGAGCAGCAGGATCAGGGATCCAAGGGCTGGAATGCCAGGGCAACTTGAGCAGGGATCCCAGGGCTGCAGCGCCTGGCACGGGGAGCTGCTGCCTCCTGAGCTGGGTTTGCACGGGCACCTTCACCAGTCCTGCAGGAGGGATGGGCACAGGGACACAGACCCCTGATGTGCCCTGCCCGGGGCAGAAATCCCTTTGGATGACACAGGAGACAACATTCACAGACCCCCATGAGCTCCCATCGCTTTTACAGCTCCACTCAGCTGTTCCACGAACCATCTGACCCCACAGGAGTTTGGGATGTGGCTCTCTTGGTGCTGCGGGAGCAGCTCCTGCCCCTTCACGGAGCACCAGACCCCCAGGAGGATGAAGGAGACTCGGTAAAGCAGTGCCTGCTGCCTTTCACAGCCACACACTGAACTGGTGGCCACCCTGGGATGTCTGTCAGCCTCTTTTCCCAGCTGACCCCATTTTCATATGTTCCCCTTTCCTAGCTGGGCTCCAAAGCCTGCATGTATTTCCTCCTGGCCTGCAGTCGTGCTGGTGGGATTTAAATATGAAAAGCATTGCTCTGTGTGCAAGTTAAGCCTTTGGTTAAAAGTGCAGGATGTTAAGAGGTGCAGGATTTTTTTAGTCTCCTGTAAGGTCTTTTTCAGGGCTCCTTATGAGACGGCGCTGAGTCTCTGTAACGCAATGATCCCACACGTGTATGTGCAGTGTCTCTCCTCCCTTTACGCAGAGTTTTCCTGGCTAATTTCACAGTTTACTGCATTAAATCCTTGCCATCCTTGGCCACCAACTCTGGAGGTTTTGCTGCCACATGGTGCATGTGGCTGCTGCTTGTGTATCTGCCTGGAATTAATGTGGGCAGCCTTCATCTCCTGCAGCCTTTCTGCGAAGATCAATGGGCTTAATCCTTGGCCTGCAGGATCTGCTGAGCTCTCTGCCTCCTGCCCTGTGGTCCAACTTTGCCTTGGCAGCCTTTGAGTGAAAGTTTCACAGAATCACAGGCTGGTTTGGGTTGGGGTGGCCCTTAAAGATAATTTGTTCCACCTCCCCATGCCATGGGCAGTGACATCTTCCACTGGAAGGGGCTGCTCAGAGTCCCACCCAGCCTGGCCTTGAATATTTCCGGGGATGGGAGGTGTTTGGGAAAATCCCAGTGATGGGAGGTGTGACCTCCCTTCAGCTTTTGAAATGCCAGCTCCTAGAGACCCAGAGGGCTGAGCCAGGAGGTGTCCCTGGGGACAGCAGGACCCTGTCCCTGAGCCACAGCCCCTTGGGCTGCCAAGGCTGGCACTGCAGCAATCGGGAATTATCCCACACCTCAGCTATCACTCATCCCCGCCCAGGTTTGGAGGACTGAGGTTGCAGGAAGCTCCTTTTTACCCCCAGAATCTTCAGAATAAGAGTGAAAAGATAGACAAAGGCAGCAATCGTGGGTCCAGCTGCAATTTTACAGCTCATAATCATCTCCTCCAACCCTTCACTCAGATTTTCCTGCAAGGCTTCATCCACAGCCCAGTCCTGTCCGTGGTGTTCTTCCCATTACCATAAATCCAGCTCCCCTCAGGTGACCCTCAGCTGTCCCCTCCCTCAGCACCCCCAGGATGGCATTCCTTGGCTCAGGAGCCTTGCTACCAGGCAGGGACAAGAGGGGACAGTTGGCCAGGCTGCAGACCTGACACACACACGGCTTCCCCTGCCCAGCCCAACAAAAAAAATATAAAAAATAAAATAAAGAAGGGATGGAAGACAAAGAAAGCAAAGGAGAAGGTTATGGCCATAAAGCACATTTTGGCACGAGCTTCCCCTATGAACTGCGGGGGCGAGCGGGGAGGCAAACCCCCTTCTCCCTCGCCAAACCACGCACACCTCGCTGCTGGCACTGTCACCGCTGCCACCTCGGTGTCCCCGGAGAGGGCTGCCAGTCATGCGGGGCGCTTTGAAGCGGGCACAAAGGAGCGAGTCATTTGAGACGCTTCCTGCCTGGTGGCCTCTATCAGCCTCTGAATCATCCCGGCGCTCCCGCTTAATCCGCTTGTGCATCTTTGAAGCCTTTTCTGTCTCGCAAACAAATGATCAACTGCAACTTATTTTTAATCCATTAAAAGGTTCCAGATATCTCCCCCCTCTCTGTAAAAACAAAATGCCCGGCCTCGGAACCTCAGGGAGGAGCGAGTTTTGTCGGTATTGACTCGGTCTCCGCTGAGCACAGCCAAATATTAGCATCAATTTGTGAGTTGCTTGCAAGGAAGAAATGTCAAAGGTTCAGCTTTTGCTGCGAGCTAATCCTGGCTATTAAAATACCGGGATCTCAAGGAAAGGAGCTGCAAGACGGTGTCGAAATGTCTTGGAGGCAGCATTGTGCGTGGCACACTCGGTCCAAGGGGATCTTGGAGTCAGGAGAGAAATCCAGGGACTGTTGTCTTCCTTTTGCAGCTGGAGGAACCTGGAAGGACACTGCTCTGCCCCCAGACATTTATATAACCACCCTCCCTTTCAGTTTTATGTGAATTAATTGATGCTTTCCATTCCTTCCATCACGTTTTGCTCCGAACAAAAACTTAGAATTACAAAATCCAGCGGAAACTTAATTGAAAACAACAAGTTCCATCTGGCCTCACATAAATCATGGCCAAAGTTGCCATTTTCAAGAACAGTTGTTGTTGTTGTTGATGATGTTGTTGTTGTTTTTAATGCTGAACTGTAAATCAGCTCCAATTGAGGTCAAATCAGCTCAAAATTGGGACCAGGTTTGCTCAAGGAGGTTGAAAACTTGAGCAAAAGGTTCTGGGAATGTCTCAGCTGAACTCTGGACTTGCAAGGATCCCAGAGAGCCCAGGATTTTGTGCTGGACATTTCCCAGCACCTAAAGGGGCTCTGAGAGAGCTGGAGAGGGGTTGGGACAAGGGCCTGGAGTGACAGGACAGGCAGATGGCTTCAAACTGCCCGAGGGTGGGTTTGGATGGGATATTGGGGAGAAATTCTCCCCTGTGAGGGTGTGAGGCCCTGGCACAGGGTGCCCAGAGCAGCTGTGGCTGCCCCTGCATCCCTGGCAGTGCCCAAGGCCAGGCTGGACGGGGCTGGGAGCACCCTGGGACAGTGGAAGTGCCCACTGTGGGTGGACTGGACTAAATGTCCCTTAAATGTCCCTTCCCACCCAGTCTGTTCCATGGTTTTGTGTCCAGAGCTTGTGCTGGGTCCAGGCCCTGGGGCAAGAGTAGCCCGAGGGCCCTGCCCTGCTCTGAGCCACCTGCTCTCTCACTGACCCTCAAATTGTGTTGCTCTGAGGGTGGTTTTACCCACACAGCCTAAAACTCCCTCACGTGGCACTGAGTTTTGGTTGTGTAAGCAAAGAAAATCTGCGTTTCACCCCCTTCCCTCCTGTCCTGGCCCTGGCGAGGCGCAGGGAAGCTTCTCCTCCCCACAGCCCCCGGTCTGTGGTGCCAGCCTGGCACTGGGTGCTGCTCTCTGGGAGCTGCAGGTGCTGAAATGTGCACTGAGCGGGGAGAATACAATCCCCAGACCCCAAATGTGTCCCCACAGCACTGTCCTGCCACCCAGCTGCAAACAGCCCAGGAGGGATCCTGCGGGGTGGGTTTGTAGGAGGGATCAGGGCGAGATGGCTCTGATGGGAATGAAACACCTCTGGTGAGCAGTGGGGCTGAACATCATGTAAAACGTGCCAGTTTTCTGAGTGCAAGGTGCTGCTGCCCTTGGGAGGCTGCCTGGGCTGGTTTTTGGTGTTTATTTCATCGCTGCACATCTTTAGGACACAAAAACTCAGCTGATGCTGCTTCCCTTTGGGCCACACCTCGTGGAGTGGAGCACCCTCCTGTGCTGTGGGAATGGCGAGTGGCTGCTGCTGATCAAAGAGCCCTGGCCTGATGGGCACATTTCAGCTCCCTGGTTGGTACCCGGGTGGCATTTCCTACCAGCCCTCACATCCCAGGGTATCTTTCTGGATTAATTCCCTCCAGGCAGCCAGTTCAGCGGGAGCCGTTCCTCCTCCCAGCCCTGCTCCTGCCATGGCAGTCCTTTGCTTCTGCGAGTAACTGCAGGCACCCCAGGTTCCCCTGGGACGTGATTCAGATGTGCAAATTCTGTTCTGAGCAGGAGTGGGGGATTAGGAACGAGTTCCTGGGAAAAGTGTTAGTCCTGAGTCATGGCAGCACGAGCAGAGCAAAACCCCGACTCCTGTCCCATGGGAAAGGGGATGGGGAAACACAAATTGTGCAAATCGTGTGATGGGGAAACACAAATTGTGCAAATCGTGTGGTGGGGCAGTGCTGGGGAGCAGCAGAGGGGCTCTGCAGGTGGAGCCTGTGCCTGGTTGTTCAGTGGGACCCCCAAATCCTTCAGTGGGGTTGTCAGAGCCTGAGGAAAAGCTTCAAAACAAAGCTTTGCCCTCCATGCACATCTCAGGTGTGAACTGGAGCACTTCTGCTGCAGCTGATTGGAAAATCCCCAGCAATTCACATTAGAGGGTGAAAAATACTGTATTTTGTATTATTTTTCATTTTTAAAAAGACAACTGGAGTTACTGTTCTTCTCCTCCTTTCATCAGAGGAAGGCCCCAGTCCAGTGTGTGGGAAATGCTTCAGCCTCGTCCCTCTCTGATATTTCCTTTTGCCTTTGGTCACAAAGGAAAAGCAAATCAGCCTCTGCCCCTGCCGCATCCTGGAGGAAGCTGCTCCCTGTGTGCAGACCTGTAGGAAAAGGGAATTAATTATGGGTGATTTGTGTTTGGATCCAAAAGGCTCTTTCTGTTGAGGGGGAATCGATCTGCAGGAACATCTCCCACTTCACTTGGCATTGGTTCCTGATTTTCTGGGAGCTGGAGCTGAGGCCTGAGGTGTGGGCACAGCCTCTCTCATCCCTGCTCTGCCCAGAGTGTGAAGGGCTCCGAAATGTGGTGGATAAAAGTCAGACGGGAGGGAAGTGATGGTTTGACATGGGGTCCCCAGCCCAGAGAGATCTGTGTCCTGCTCAGAGTGACAGTCTGGTGTGTGCTCTGGAAAGCTGTGACTTCCCTGTCCCAGGGGCACTGAAGGGTTTTCCTTCACCGTCCCCAGGAGTGCGGGGTGGGCAGTGACACCCTGGCACTGGCACTGTCGTGTTTACATGGCCAGTCGCTCTTTCCCCCCTGTTCAACCTCCCAAAGCGATGAAAAACACCTCAGACTCCCGAAAACAGCCGTGAATGTCCAGCACTGGCTCCAAAACCTTCCAGGAATCAGGGACTTTGATCTCCCATCACTCCACCCCCTTCTCCTTTCTGTTGTTTAAGATTTACCAAACGTTGCATCTCCTCACATCGAAATTCACCTTTGTTTTGCTGCAGATAATCACCGGCCTCGATAATAACAATAAAATTCCTAGGAAATCTCCCTGTGGCAACAAGTAATTGACCCAAGAATTTTCACTACAAGGAAATTTTTTTTTATTATTTTTTTTAATAACCACACAGCGCTGGAGATGCTCGTCCGTCGGGGGATGCACCGCTATTGTTCTCATCAGTCCTGACGCTTTTGCCTTCACCCTTTGAGTTTTCTCAAAGGATTGAGATTATTTGGTTTCTTTGAAGAACAAAGGAGCAAGAATTTTTTTTAGATGACTGGCTATTTTGATCTGCAAGGTCTGCACGCAGTGTGAGGGAACAAACATCACTAAATCATTAAGGGAAAAGGAAGGGTATGCATAATGGAAAGAGAAGCACAAAAGCCACCGAGCCCCGTGGTTGCAGCCGAGCCTGGGCGTTGTTTCCAGCCCCGCTGCTGATCCTACCCGGGGGTGTTTTTTTTTGCTGCTCTGGGTCTTGGTTTCTCTCATGGATCCTTTGGCACCACAACACTCAGACCACTTTGTCAGGTTTAGTTCTAATTCCCAGTTCCTTCGGAGAAATAAAGTGTGGCGAGTAGGATGTCTTCTTTAAGCAGCACCTGGCGTGAAATGTGGACACAAAATGTAGTGGAAGTGCCCATGGAAATCCCGTTTGCCTGCCTGGATTCCCTGTCTGATGCCAACCTTGGATACCTCAGAGGGGACCCTGAGAGGCACAAGTGGCCAAACCAAGGTGCCCCCGTTCCCCCGGAAGCTGTGAGGGTTTGGAGCTTCCCTTCCTGTTCTCCAGCTCCACGGAAAATCAAGATCCCTCAGAATCTGTATGGCATAAACAGACCTCCCATTCCAATGTGCCTGTTCCATTCAGGGAGATAAGAAAATATCACACGTTCTGAGGAAATAGGATTAGCCTGTAATTAAGGAAAAATCCTCTTATTTAGCATAACAGTTTTTTTCCCCTTACATTAAAGAGTGACTATTACCTGCTAATTACGGGGCACACAATATACATAAAACGACGGCTAATTTGTATATGAGTGCCTATTTTTGTTCTATTTGAAAAAAATAAAATTAAACTTGAACACAGTCATTTATCCAGATGCTTAAGCAGAAGATGTCTTCTGGACTTCCAGCTAAACAAACAGCATCCTGCTGAGCCGAGTCCACGCTGATCCTGCCAGCTGGAATGCAGCAGATGATGCTGGAGCTGACTGAAAAATGCAGTGTCCAGGTGGTCACCTCGAAGGGGAGCACACAACACACCCCGAGTGTCACAGACTGTGCCAGGTCAGGCAAGGCTCTCGTGAACCACAGAGGAATCCTGAAATCTGGAGGAGTTTTAGTCTGGATCTGGAGCTGTGCTGGGCCTCTCCTGGTTTGGGGAAAAAACTAAAAACTTGGTGTAGTTTTGACAAAGTCTGGGCTTGTACCGGAGAGCTTGGGCTGTGTTGTGGCTGAGCTTTGCCTTTTCTTGGTGGATTTGGGAATTGGTTCACTTGAAGCTGTGCAGGGTGAGTGAACTTTTCCCCTCACATTTTGACCCCCTTTCTGCCCCCCGGTTTTGGGTTTAGTTCTGCGTTCTGCACACACTCAGCACGTGTTTGGCTTCCCACACTTACCAGAGTGCTCGCTCACGCAGCCAAACACATGTGCTGCTTTCACAGCGTCCCAGAGGCTGCCACAGATATTTCAGGTTCAATTCCATTTTCACATCCCTTGAGCTGGAGCTGGGCTTCTCTCAGAACCGGCCCTAATGAGGCACTTTGATGCTCTAATCCCCTTCCTGCCCTTTGGACACAGCGACTTGTGACTGTCCCTAATCTCCAGTGGGGATTTCTCCCGGGGATTCCAGGGCCCAGATGTCTCCTGGAGATGAGGGAGTGTTCCTGACACACGAGTCGCTGTGTTGGTTGTGGGGTTAACCAGAACAACTCCCCAAAACACACAGAGGGGGGAAAACATCACCTTGGCTGGAGTGCCACTGCCACGAGGGGAAATATTCCCAGGGGAAAACATCAGCTTGGCTGGAGAGCCACTGCCACGAGGGGAAATATTCCTGGGGAAACATCACCTTGGCTGGAGTGCCACTGCCACGAGGGACAATATTCCCAGGGGAACATCACCTTGGCTGGAGTGCCACTGCCACAAGGGACAATATTCCCAGCTGTGACTGGCTGTGCTTGGGAAATGAGCAGCCCTGGTGTGCTGCACCTCCGTGTACTGGTGCTGACTGTGCAGCAGGGTGACACCTGAGGGAGGGCACTGCCAGGTGGCACAAGGACTCTTTTATTCAGGATTATGGAATATTTTCCAAATTCCAGCAGCACTGTTCTGCTCTCACCAGCCCAGCCTGGCAATGAGCAGGTTGGGGTCAGGTTTGCTCTCCTGCCTGAGCTTTGGGTGCCCAGGGCAGGGTGTTGTCCCTGATTTGGGGGGCAGGACAGTCCCTGTCCCAGTCTCTGTCCCCGTCCCTGTCCCCGTCCCTGTCCCTGTCCCTGCACAGGAGGCTGATGTCACCCTGAGTGGCTGAGCTGTGCCCTGCCCGGGAGCAGAGCCACCCCCGTGCCGCCGCTTCCCGCTCGTAGTGCAAAAATATTAAAGTCTACCTTGCAGAAAAGTGAGCCTTCCTCAATTAATAAACGTGCTCCCAGGCTTGCCAGATGAAAGAAATGTAAAATACCTTGATAGCTTCTTTTATGATCATTAATAATGGTGTAACTCACCTGAAAGGCACTGAGCGTGTCCCCAGCGAGGTTTGATCTCTTGTCATGCCTGGCTGTGTGGGATGGGCAAGGCTCTGTCTCTTTGGGGAGTTGTTAGATGAGAAAAACAGGCAGCAGAGATTTCTCCACCCCCTGCTCCGCTCTATTCCCAGCTCTGCTCCGCTCCCAAGGATCAATATCCGAGCCGAGAAATTATATTGCTAAGCTGCATATTGTAATCAGACATCAAGTGGAGTCCAGTTCCCCCCTTGGCAGGCATTAGCATGCCCTGGTGGAGTGAGGGTTCTTTTGAAAAGATGAAGAGCATCATCCATGCGAAATGTGTGGGGTGCAGGAGCGGGCCAGGCCCTGCGCCGAGCGCGCCTGACGACTCCGCATTCCCCATTTGCATTACAGAAAAACAATCTTTTATTTATTTAAGTTGGAAATCCCTTTGCATCTGAACTTCAAGTGTGCAGCAAACACACTTTGATCATTTTAATGCAGAAGTCACTGATTTACAATAAATATTGTGTTTTCTTTTCGTACTTCTTTTTGTTCTTTGAGGAGATAAGAGCAAAGGGAAGGGAAAATAATTTTTGACCTCATTAGGATTGCGCTCGTGGTGGAAGGAAATGTGCGGAGAGAGGACGATGCTGGGCTTCAGATGGTCCCAAGCATGGATGGGTCATTAATTCCTGCAGCTGATTAGGGCTGGGAGAATGACTCTGAATGGGATTGGAGAGGTTTTGGTGTTTTCTGTAAAGCATCAGGAGAGAGTGACGGATCCTGAGACACTTCCTGGCATGGGGTGCCCCGGTAATTTGCCCTTGAGGGGTTCCAGGTTTGTGGATCTCTGGAAATCACCTGTTTTTGCTGTGTGCCAGGCTCTGTACTTCTAAACTGAGTTGGGGACCAGGATTAATCCCAAAAGGGGCAGGGAAGTGTTGAAAAAGCAGCAGCTTTTCTGGAGCATCACACAGGGTTCCACCCTCAGGTCAGAAATCGTCTGTCCAGCAGGTTTGGTGATGTTTGTGAGCGATCAGTGAGCTCGGGATCAGCTCAGCAGCCGCTGATCCCCTGGGAGGTGTTAAAGCTGATTTTTGGGGACGGGAGGTTTGCTGCAGCACCGTGGTGGGTTGTGCTCCTGCCCAAGGGGACTGAGCTCCCCCCAGCCCAGCTCCTCGCAGCTTCCCAGGGAAGCTTTCATGTGGATTTGCAGAATTCCTCCCCCTTCGGGGGATAGCAACAGATACAAAGTGGATACTTAAAAAAAACCCCGAACAAAACCCAAAACAAAAACAAACAAAAAACACAACAGAAACCAAATCCCCCAAAACATAAAAAAGCCACAAAAGGACCCAAAACCCCAAAACAAAGAAACCACTCCCCCCAAATCCCATCCAGCCCACCTCGAACAAACACAGCTTTCTTCTGGAGCAATGCAGTGTAAAGGGAAGGGCTCAGGTCCCTTTATTCCCCCAGTGCAGTGACACTGATCCAAGCTGACTTGGCCCTTTGTGGCCTTCCCGATGTCGGGAGCAGCAGGTCCAGCTCCCAGGTGTGAATTCCAGCTCTGCCCCCTTTGAAAAGGAGCTTTTCTTGCTGGGCAGGCTCGGAGAGAAAACAGTTACACAAAAGGAGTGGTTTGCTTTGGGGTCACTCCAGCATTTCCCCTTCTGTCCTTTGCTGCTCTTTTTATTCCCTTAGTCCAAGTGGGTTCCTTTTACTTCATTCAGGGTGGGTTTATTTCCTTTGTTTGTTTGTTCATTTGGGGTTTCGTTTGTTTGTTTTGTTTTTTGGGTTTTTGTTTTGTTTGGTTTTTGGGTTTTTTTTTTGTTTTGTTTTGTTTTGTTTTGTTTTGCTTTTTGTTTTTTGGTTTTTTTCATCCTGGAGCAAACCTCTGAAATCATATTCCTGGTCAAAATTCCTAAAGAAAAGGCCACAAGGAAACCCAGGTTGCTCGAGCTTTGCTCAGGGGTGTGACTGGAACCAGCAAGATTCCTGGCTGCACCAGGAAAATTGGTTACTCCAGGCCATAAAGGGTTATTTGGTACTTGGTCAGGAGTCCCCAGCTGCTTAAACCGTTGTGTTTATTAAATTTGCAGTCCTGAGCATCAGGAACAGATGTGGGGAAGGATTTGCTTTTGACAGGGAGGGATGTGAGTAAAGAAACTGAGAGGCATCTCCCAAAATGAGATTTCCTCCAGTGCAGGGAGCTGGAAATCCAGGCCACCATCCTCCCTTTCACTCTGTGCTGATTTATTATTATCCAGGATCACACACAGGACAGTTTAGGCCAGAATGATCCACTCAATTATCTGCTACTGGGTTCCTTCGGCTACAAAGGGACCAGAGCCATCCCCTTACCCCGAGCATCTCGGGCACACGAGGCAGGGGGGTTGGTGGCAGTGCAAACACTGAAATTACCCTCTCTGCAAAGCCCTGCTCACTCATTATGGTCAAACCCAGCTGCACGGAGCCACAGTGACACGGGAAGGTTTTTTTCTGCTGGGAAAATGTGTGCTGGAGAGCAAACCCAGCTCCCTGTGCCCTGTGCTGAGGATGTCGGCGTCCTCGGCTGCTCAGCAGCTGTGCTGGCCCATCCTGGCTTGCAGCAGGGTCTCCTGGTGGGCTGTGACTCTCCCTGTTCCTCCCAGGATGGAGCTTTGCACACCCTGATTATCAGAACTGCAGCTCACAGGGGGCTTCTCCTCCTGCAGGCACCTCTGGGGAGGGAGGAACCCCCAGGGATGATTTACGGCCTCATTTTACACCCAAATGCATCCCCTCCTTCAACCTCAGCAGGTGGGGAAGACCAAGCAGGGCATCCTGGGGCCACATTGCCACTCCTTCCCCACAGTTTTCCATCCCAGGCAGGAATTGGCACTGCAGAGGGCCCAAGTGCTGACGGATCCTGGCTGACCCTGCCAGCCTGGCTGGTGGCTGTGACCCTGCAGGTGTCCCAGGGCAGGTGGACAGCACAGCTCACCTTGTTCCGACCCAGTAATCCCAGTTTGGGGAGCTGAAACACCAGAGAGTGGTGGGGAGAGTCAATCCCACCAAAACTCTGAGGGAAAACCAGTCATGCCTGGCTGCTGCTGGTTCCCTCCATCCCCAGGGGGTGTGGAAGGAGCTGGGCAGGGTTTCCCTGCAGTGACCCCTCCTCATCCATGCCCTGGGAAGGTGCTGGGAGCCGCAGGACCCCAAGCTAGGGACAGAAATCACAGAAATCACAGAAATCACAGAAATTACAGCTCCCCCAGCAGAAACTGCCCCTGCCAGGGCCAAACTGGGAGTGTCCTGAAGCTGGAGGGAAGGACTGGGCAGGAAGAGCTGCAGGACCCGGTGATTCCACGTGGATCCGCCTCTCTCTGCGTGGGAAACAGAGCCCCAGGTGCCCCCTCTCCCCTCAGCTCTGCCCAAGATGTTCGCAAAGGAGCAGTGGTTTGCACTTCAGCCTCATTTCCTGTCAATTTAACGGGAGGTGATCATGCAATTCCCTCCGTGCAGGGAGCGGGATTGGCTGGGAAAACCCTCTGGATCCGGGTGGTGTTACAGAGGGTCTGAATCCCTCCCTTCCTGTGAGGGGCTTTAGGGAGGCAGCATCCAGGGGTGCCACCAGCACGTCCTGAGAAAACTCCATCAAAGCTCTGGCAGCATTTTCCAGTTATTATCTGGTGGCTGACTGAGTTTAGGTTTTCTGCTGACAATGAAACAGTGGGCAAAGGGAAGTGATTAGCAGCTCGCAGCTACATCGAGTTCCTCCTGAGCACAGCTCTCGGCTTTATTTTGGGCCCTGCGAGATGAACTGTACAGTGCATTGTTCGAAAACGCGTCCCCTGTTTTGGAAAATCTCCATATATTTTGTTTCTGTGTTATCTGCGTGGTTGTAATTAGAAAATTATGTGCCTGCTACATGACCTCCTCGTAAAGAGCATATTTAAAGTGAGACAATAACATTCAATTCCCTTTCTAAACCATCAAAAAGAAAATGGTTTTCAAGGCATTTCTTCCTCCTTCCCAATTCCCTCCCTCTGGCCACTTGGGTGGTCTCATTTGACAAGTTTTACAATAGCGGACTTTTTTTTCCTTTTTCATGGACAAACATGTAAGTGCAGGAGAAAATCTGGAACTGGGAAACAAATGCTTCCCCCCTGCCTTCCACAAGAAAAACTCAGAGACTGAATCTCAGCAGATCCTGGCAGAGGCAGGGTGAGAGGGAGACCTTGCAAAGGGAAATTCACTTTTTTTTTTTTGCTATTGCTATTTACCTGCACTCCTGCTGCAAAATTCCCTAATCCGTGCCCATGGGAGGGAGAAGCACGTGCATGGCCCCTGAGGGAAGCTGGGGACAGCCATGGGGACCCACCTGTGGCAGATGCTCAGCTCATCCCTGCTCCAGGGCAAGGTGAAATGCAGAGATGGGCGCTCTGGGACCACCAGAACCTGCAGGTTTTAGATAAAATTGCGCTGCAGGGGAACGAGCTGAGCACTGTGTGCCTGGGTATTTCTCAGGGGGAATAAGGAGTGGGTTTGGAGGTGATACTGGAATTAAACAGGAGCTGCTGTGAGGGGCTCACTGGGGCGCTGCTGGGAGTGTGAGAAAATGCCATTTTTTCTGTCCTAAGGATGCAGAGGATGAGGTTGACAGTGCCCGTTTTTCCCCAGTGAATCCCCAGTTTCTGGGGGTGTTTGCTGTGCCCTCCGTGAGGCCACACGCCCTGGGCTGTCCCCTGCTCAGGGAAATGCTGCTGTTGGAACCCTGTTCCCCCCTCTGCAGATCCCCCTGGCTCTGCAGCCCCATCAGACCCCGGCTGTGGGTGCAGTGTGGGAGCAGGAGCTGCTCTCGGGGCTGTGCTGGATCAATCCCCTTGGCTTTGGAGCTGTGACTGCAGGCTGACCCTGGTCAGAGCTGTGTTTGCTCCACACCAGCCCCTGCTCTGACGCATTTCCAACCTGCACAGGAGCAGCTCCCTGGTTTTAGTGCCCTGGATAACCAGAACTGCACATTTCCCTCTGCATGGTCACTGTGTTACACGGGAGACCTGGAGAGAAAAGCAGGGGGAGAAGAGAGCGCAGAGCCAGGTCTGGCAAAGGGTGGAGATAACAGAGCACAGCTGCACCTTGAGAATTAAGGAAAATAATTTTGTTTACATAAAATACAGTGGAATAACTGGAATAACTGTCCATTGCTGAAGTGAATGATGGATTCCAATTGCTGGTAGGAGAGCAAAATGAAGATTACTCTGCTCACTGCTCTGGGAGGGTGCTGTTCCTGTAAATAACCACCTGCACCATGGCCTGGGCAACGGCCACCAGAGAATTAACAGAACAGGAGCTGGGAGTTCCCAGCACTTAACTTTGGTAAGGATCACAGCCCTGCAGACAAATAACCTGCTGGGAGCTCACCTGTGCTGCTCAGAGGTGTGAGCACCATCATGCCTTCCACTGCCGCCCTTTTAAACCACTTTGCCAAGCTGAGAAGTCTTGAGTATAAACGAGAATTTATATCCACGAGCATCAGAACTGGAAGGCTTTTGCGGCTTCCACTTCTCCTTTCTGCTGGTTCAGCTCAGCCAGGATGGGTTTGAAAGACAGCACCTGTCCACTGTGGGCTGCTGCTCCTGTTGGATGTGCAAACAGGACCTGTTCACCTCCCCTTGTTTTCAATGCTCCCTTTGTTCCCCAGCCCGTGGGTTTGTGCAGCAGAGGCCCCACGAGCAGAATGCAGAGCAGCTCCCACAAGAGCAGCGCTGTGCCCGGGGGATTTTCGGTGCTGTGGTGCCAGGAGGGCACAGGTGCACAGCCAGGGAGTAGGGACACATCAGATTTGGGGACAGCTCTGTGCCTGCCATGTGCTCCCACAGCATTCCTGCAGAATGGAGCTCATGGTGCCCCTCCTGGAGGGGAGCACACCTCGTACAGCCCCTTTGCTGGGGCCGCTGGCGCTCTCCTCTTGGGCTTCTGTGGAATCCAAACTCCGGGGTGTTTGTATTTACTTGGAGGATAGGCTTTGAGTGACAGATCAAATGGCCAGATTTTAGCGTCTGTTAGGAAAATTAGTTAATTTGGCTGGAGAAATCAAGGTTCCCCACGGAGTTTGCAGGGTAGAACTTGCTTCAGATGGTTCATAAACAAAGGGATGTGTTGCTAGGATTGTGAAGTTCAATGGATTTTGCTTTTGCAACCCACTGTTGCGGTTTTACTCTTTCCCTTTCCGTCTGGGAGATATTTCGGCGCCTCTTATTTTTCATGTTTTCCTTCTGATTTCTCTTTATTATTATTATTTATTTTTTTAAAAATTTTGATTGCTTTCAACAACCCTAACAGCGGGATTTGCATTTGCAGACTGTTCCAGGGGAAATAAAAAACAAAAACCAAAGAACAAAAAAGATGATAAATAAATAGCAAAAATATCAAAAATAGCAAGTGAATTTTAGCAGAAAGGATGCTGGGGGAGCCTGGCTAAACCACAAGCACTTCAGCTGGGTTGGGCAGGTGCCTCCTTGTGCAGGTGAAGGTGGGGATCGGGAAGCAGAGGAGCACGGAGCTGTGGGATGTGTGTGCAAGGCCACCCTGTGCCCCAGCTCTCTCTCTGTCACCGTTACCCTTAGGAACATTCAGCTGCTCCACCAGGATGTCCTGGCGTGGCTCCCGGTGTTCCTCAGCCTCTCCTTGCATTTGTTCTCTGATGTTGCCCAACAGGCCGGGATTCCTTGATCTTGCCTTGCTGGGATTCTGTCAGGAATTGCAGCCGCGTGTGCGAGGCTTTGCACGGAGCCCTTTCACACCGTTGGGCAATGTCTGCGCTGAGCTGAGCTGTTCTGTCCCACAGCAGGGTGGTGGTTGTTCCTTCCACTCCCGGGAGCGCTGGTGTGAGGCCCAGGGCTGCGAGTCTGGGGCAGAGGGCTGCAGGGGGACATTTGTTCCTGTGTTTTTCCCTGGGAGAGGCTGGTTTTCCCTTCAGGGCAGGGCACTGGCTGTGCCTGAGGGCTGTTTGGAAATGGAGGGGGGACAGGATTCAGCGGCCGGCCTGCTGAGTGGGGCTCCTTGTCAGAACCCTGCAGGGCTCTGCACTTGCAGTCTCGTGTCAGGTTAAGGGCAGTGGATTTAGCTCCTCAATCCGAGCCAGTTTGAACCTGGGCACAGGAGGATCAGCTCCTGGATGCCGTGGAGTCCATACGCATGAGCACAGCCCCCTGTGCCAGCAGAGCAGGAAGCTGAGGCTGCCAGGGGAGCGTCCTTCCCACCCTGATGTGTGTGTGTGAGATTCCCCTGCCAGCTTTGTCCAGCTGGAATTACCCCTGAACCCTCTTTCCAATAAAATATCAATTCCATGACTGTTCCCAGAGGTGGCACCTCAGTGGGTCAGCAGTTGAGGCTGGTGTCAGCTGGCCTGTTAATTAATTGTCATTTACGTGTTAGCTCTGCTCCCTGCGCACCAGTGCACAGCAGTGAGCTACAGCTTGTCATGACTGGGATTCAGAGGAATTTTTCAGACAGTGGTGCTTTTATTCCCATGCACGATCTCATGCTTTCTCCTGCTGTATGTCTGATTTACCTCCATGCTTTAACATGGGCTTGTTCCCTCTTTTCTCCTCCTCTGTCTCTTGCTGATATTTGTAAGCAAATCACCCTTGTTTTATATGAAGTGAAAGATAAAAAATAAGGTTCTGAGCGACAGAGCTGTTGGCTGAAATGGCTATTAATGATTCTTCCCTGCATGCCCAGACATGACTTTAATTTCTCACTCTGGCAATGCACCCTGGAGCACAGTCCCCAGCTTCATTTCTCCCAGAACCAGCCCCAAACCAGGCAGCGCTGTCCCTGAGCTGCTGCTCTAAAGGGGACCAAGCCCTTGGTTGGTTTTTAGCCCATCAGTCTGGATTTCCAAAAGCAGTTTGTGATCCCTTAGATTTGGTTTTCACAGAGGTTACTCAGAGCTTAGTGAAAATGTTCAGTTTGGACATTTGCATGACCAAAAATTGAGACATTTAAACCAAGCAGTCATGTCTGACAATGATAGTCATTAAGTGAGTGATTAGTTCATCTGGGAGAGTGTTGAGTCATGAAAATGCCATAATTTTGGGTGCAGACGGGCTCTGTTGAGCGGGGCAGTCATGCCCAAGAGAACCACAGGTTTTGCCTGTTTTCAGTAGTCTCAAAATAACATTTTTTATATCCTTAACAACTGGCTCCTGTTTCTCACTGCCAGCGAGGCACTATCAGAGCTGAGCAGCACTAATTGGAGAGGGGGAACGAGGGGAAAGGGCACAAAACCCAGGGAGAAAGTGGGGGAGAGCAGATCCCAGAGCCTCAGCTTAACACCGTCAGACTTGGAGGGAAATATTCCCCTCGCAGACCACAGAACCACGGCTTCTGCTGTGGGACGGAAACGAGGAGAGGCACGATAAGGCTGGAGAAATCCGTGCAGTTGGTGCAACGAACCCAGGGCCGTTTCCCCGGGACGCCTGACAGAAGTTTCCTTCTGTGGGAAAAATCAGCGAGTGGAATGGGTCGGTCTCTTTGGCCACGGCAAACCTATACTTAAGCGTGATTAAAATGCTTTCGGCAAAGGAAATACCCCGTAGTTTCAGCCAAACGTGGGGACATCCTCCGTGCCTCTGATTGATGTTATGGTGGTTTGTGTGGTGTACTATGCCCTGAACCGGGCCCAAGTCAATTAGGCACCGTTTCAAAGTGTTTTCTCATGCAGCCCAAGGTTTTGCTCGTGCCAGTGAAACCGGAGAGCGGGGGAAATGACAGCAGCGATGAATTCCATGCGCCAGCGCAGCCGGGCCATCGGGTTAGCAGGCAGCAGGCACTGCAGGATTCCCTGCTTCAAGGAGCAAGATGCCTTTTTCAAGTTGTGAGATTTAATGGCCTTTTTTGCCGAGATCAAGTGCGGTATTGGTTCAACACCTGATACAAGCTCTATCAGGAAAGTACATCCTCCCTTTGCAGGGGGACGGGGCGATCTAACCGTGAAATAATCAGATCCTCACGGTGCCTTTCTACCCCTAGACCAGGTGGGATTTCTGCCCCAGAGACACCATCTAAAGCACATTTCCACTCAGCCTTTGACTGTTTGAAGCTTTCAGACAATCACAGTGTGGGAAAGGACAGTCCTTACAAATCTCTCGCCCTTTCAGTCCCGAAATATCATTCCTTGTGATGGAAGAGAGTAATAACATGTGAGAGTACCATCACAAGCCAGCCAGCAAAGGAAATAACAGGGTGACCTTATAAAATCAGGGCCCGAAAAAACCACCCAATTATAGGGTTAAATGCCACTGAAGTAATGATTCTCCTGGTTTATCTCACTCGTGGCGCACTGCATTTTAAACCCAGCCACTGGGGACATGGGAAATGGTGCTTAAACCATCGGTGGAAGGTTCCTTCGTGCTGCAGACATATTTCCATGTGTTCCAAACCAGCCCCGGAGCCTGGGCAGGCGAGGAGTGAGCTTAATGCCTGCCTTTGTAGTAGGAGATCTTTGAAACTCTCATTTGATCGTTTCCCCAGATTAGGATGATTGGGGGCTGCTTTGGAGGAATGTGTTCCCCCTGCCCACCAGCCTCCTCTCCCAAAGTGATAAGGCATCTGTAAATGAAAACACTCTCTGAAACTCTGCACAGAACCTCCTCTGTACAGGGCTTTGAAGCAGAGCTGCATGAAGACCTCTGTACCGGCTGAAAATATCTTGCAAACTGATAAAGAAGTGCAGGTACAGCTAAAATCCACTGTGTAATGAGGATTAGCGAGCCTAAGGAGGTTTGTTTGGATTGAAGATCGAGTTGAAATGCGTGAGGCTTGGGTTCGGCCAGAAATAAACTGAACTTGGATTTCATCAGATGCCTCCCGGCCCCCTCCTGTCCTGCTCCTCCTCGCCCCACTCCACGTTCAGAGTAAATACTCAGAGCTCATCATTTTAAAAGGAGCTGTTTAATTTTCCCAGCGGCCCAGGCTCTCGTTAAATGTGCTGTGCTGCAGTGCAATCCTCCACTTTCCCAAGCAGCCCCGAGCTCCCCGCATCTCCCTACCCGTGTGCTGGGCTGTATTGATCTCAGATATGTGGGCAATTGCTCCGTGGAATACAGCCTGAAAGGACCCCGTTTGATCCCGTGATGATCCTATAGCAGATATTCTGACTAATTGTATCCATGGAAATCAAGTGCACTTTAACTAATGAAAAAAAAAAAAAAAGAGAAGATAGTGTGGTCAAAGCTTATTTGAAGAAATGACATGTTTTAAAACCTGACATGACTTAAAACAGAATCATATAAGTTCCTTTGCTAAAACACTTTCAGGATATATTAGGTATAACAATAGTTTTCTACATGAAAATGGCTTTGAAATCTTAAAAGAAAAGTATTTTAAAAGAAAAGAATTTTTGCGGTGCATTAAATTGGACGTGAATATGACAGATTTCAAAGACTGTCAAAATAACGAATTTACATCATAAATGCACAGGCTCCCTTTTTAAAGGCCTCTTCAACAACTCAGGAAGGCGTTTAATGGTGAGCAAGTTCAAAGTGTCATGGACTCCCACTGGTATAAAAAGGAGGCAATACCCACTATACTCTCTGTGTTTCAGATAATGTATCTGTCTCTTTTCAAGTTAATAAACTGCACTCCTGTCAAATTGCAGATAAATGAAAGCGACCAAGACATTGTTTTCCCCACATATTGCTAAGAAAGATATCTCCCAATATTTCTAAACGACCAGTATGCTAAAAAGAACTTGAAATGAATCCACCCTGCAGTTATTTTACAGCATCAAAGACAATGAAATTTCCACAGAGGCACTTTCTGAAGTTTTAAATGCTTTATTTCTGATAGCTGCTCATTAAGAAGCTTCGAAAGCTTTTTATTGTTTCAAAGGCAGTCATCTAAATTTTTAATCATTCACTAGTGCTATATGGTCACGATGTTACTCTCTAGCTTTAAAAACCCTTTTTTATTTTCTAAACAGTAATGTCAACATAATGTTTTCCTGAATAATTGTTAGGTATGGCCTTACTCAAAGAGCAACTGTGAGGAGGGGAGAAAGAAAGGGAAAAAGAGGATTTTTTTCCAGCTCCCTTTGGAGAGGCAAAGAAATGAAACACTTCAGGACATTAAAACCCAGGACCAGCAGTTGACAGAACTGGCCACCAACTTAAAACTCTGGTCTTCTGGGATGGCTTCTGCTCAGTCCTTTGTAGCTGGGGAAGTTTGAGTGGGTATTTTTTAAATTAATGATGATGCTCTGCAGGCTGATTCTCGCTCTGTGACACTTGAGTGCCCTTGGGGATCAAAGACGGTTTGGGGAAATTTCCTATCCCTGCCCCTCGGAGCTGCGTCCTGCCCCAGCCAGAGTGATCAACAGGGTCAGGTGCCACTGGCAGGGGACAGCATAGGAGAGGCAACCCCATCCTATTCCCCATCCTATTCCCCATCCCATTTCCCATTCTATTCCCCATCCTATTCCCCATCCCATTTCCCATCCTACTCCCCATCCTATTCCCATCCTATTCCCCATTCTATTCCTATCTTATTCCCCATCCTATTCCCCATCCCACTCCTCATCCCACTCCTCATTCTATTCCCCATTCTATTCCCCATCCCACTCCTCATTCTATTCCCCATCTTATTCCCCATTCTATTGCCCATCCCATTCCCCATCCCACCTAATGAACCACGTTTAGCAGTGGGCACCAGGGCACGCTGAGTCCCTGTGCAGGAGCAGTGCCCTCCATGCCCACCAGCCCGGGCCCATCCCAGCCTTGCATCTGGTTTCACTTTGTTCCTCACCCCAGCACCGTTAGGGACAGGATTTCTCTCTTTCTTTCTTTCTTTCTCTCCCCCTGCCCGGCCTGAAGGTTCTCACACGCCAGACGCGGCGATGAGGTTGCAGTTTATTTACTCTACAAGCTCGGATTGAATTTCTCCCTCCAGAAACCACAGCCCAGGCTCTCTCCTCTTGAGGGACTGTGAGTTTTCCATTCTCAGATCTAAGTGTTGGACTGAACCCACGTTCCAGCTCAAGGCTCTTCCCTTCCTTGTGCCTGTATTAAAGTAGGTTGAGCTCCCTGATAAGGGAGCAGGGAGGAGATGTGGGGGAGATCCAGGCTGCCTCTGCTGAATGCAGGCACTTGGCATTTCCAGCTTCCACATTTCAGTCTGGGTAAAAGCAAAAGGAAACAAAATACTGAGCAGCTGGAACAGCCCATCCAGGGGCAGCCATCACCTGCAAGGACCACGAGGGAGGGGATAACAACTGGCCCTTGCTGATGTAATGCTCTGCCCTCCTCCAGTGGAACTCGTGATCTGAGTCTCCCATAGGAATGACAAATATTGGTTCAACAACCTCCTATCAGCTGTAGCCATTCCCCCTTGAGCTGAAGGGTTGGGAGAGCTCTCTTTCCAATCTGATGGGATGGGGCACTTGCTTTAACCAGCAGCTCTTCAAAGAACCACTTTTTCCATGCTGAATGTGTGGCTGTTGAATGGCTCTCATCAGTTTTATGTGTTGGATGCAAACTTTTTCCTGACCAGCCGTATGTTGACACTTTTATCTGTCCCTGCCCAGCCTGGCTTTGGGTGGTTTGAGCTCACAGGGCTCAGCTTTCTGCCTGTTCCTGGTGGCCACACCAGCACTTCCTTCCCCTCGCTGCGCTGGGCCCAGGGTGTCTGTCAGCTGAGCTCATCTCCAGCAAACAGCGATTTTCCTGAGCTCAGAAGTTTTGAAATGGAAATTGTTTCAAAGGCACATTGGGAATGGGGAGCCAAGAGAGACGAGTGCATTCCCGCCCGGCTCGGGCCCTCCGAGGCGCTGGGAGAGGGAATGTGCTGGTTGCAATTAACTCCTGATGTCATGGGAACTATAAACCAAACCAAGCAGTCGATCTGCTCGTATTGAAGGCCTGGGAACAGAGGAGCTGTCAGCGTTCCTGTCGGGAGCAGAGCAGGAGCTGCTGGGCTGCCCAGCCCGTGGCTGTCACTGCTGTCCACGCTCGGTGGCACAGTCCCTGCTCCCTGACAGCCGGGCCCTCCTTTAGTGTCTGTGTCTGGGTTGTGTCCTGGGATCTCCGTTGGTTTTCTTGGCCTCCAGAGCCCGGATTATTTTTTCTCACCTTCTTAGGGTTGTGCTCTGACCGGTGTGGCCGCTCCTGCAATTCCATCACACCCCTGAGCTGAGCATCTGCTCGGCCTCGGGCTCTTCTGGATGGAGCTGGGCAAGCAGCCACCAACATTCAGTGTTAGTCCTTCCCCAACAAGCCCTTGGAGCAGCCCAGCCTCTCTTTGGGAAGCTTTATTGGACCTTCAGAGTCATTCTTTGCTCTCAGGGGCCAAAGTTTTCTTGATTCTGGTACTGCAGAAATCAAAGGACACCTGGGAAGTGATGCCGTGAGCTGGTATTTGACAGGGCCTGTGCTCCCCAGCCATCCTGAGAGACACCAGTGCAGGGCAGATCCCTGCAGGGATCAAATCCATGGGATGGAACGATGGAACCCTCTGAAAACCAGGGTTAATGTGGCAATTCCTGTAAGAATCCCACGTTAGGGATCAGACTGTGTTTTGTGTGGGCTGCCCAGCATCCACCTGCCTGCAGCTGTGCAGGTGGGGAGAACCTGATCCCGGAGCTGCCAGGCTCCAAAATCCTGTTTCACCACAGAAATCCCTGCACTCCTGCATGGGGCAGGTACTGAGCTTTGTCCCCTCACACTGAGGAGCTGCTGCTCAGCCAGTGTCAAACGCCTCGGGAAGCCTTCATCCCCTCTCTCCAAATCTCACTTTTGCAGAACACCCTTTTCCTGCAACGATAAAACCCTAATTGCATCTACCCAGAATCCTGCCTGAAAAATAATTCCCATCCTGTGTGTAGGACGACCAAAGAAAACAAATGAGATGAATAAATAATAAAATTTGCAGGACATGCATTTTGCCAGAGACAAAACAGATTCAGATCTGGATGTGCTATGTTTGGAGCTAAGTTTAGAACTCGGGATTTTGGCTTTTAAATATTGACATGCAGGGTCCCGGGCCTTTCTCACAGACTGCAAACATCCTGTGTTCTTGGCTGTTCTCGTGTCGGGATCCGTGCTCTGTTACCTTTCCAGGGAGAATTTAGCTCTGGCCCTTAGTGCAGGAAGAGCCAAGGGCTTTGGGAATAATTAGAAGCTTCATCTGCTACCAGATCATTTGGCCTATCTTTTGAAGCATTAAAGGAAGGGATGGAGTAAGATACAGCTCTTGCATCTGTGAAATTCTTTCCCATTGGCAACCTCCCTGCAAAGTCATAATTAATGAGGATATTCCAGTTCAAGAGCTTAGTTCTATCACAGACATTGGCTTTCCCAGACTCTGAGGTCCCTGCACTTGGAGGGAGATCCCAGCACGGTGTCCTGGGGCCCGGGCTGGATTCAAAGCACTGCTCGGAGTGTGTTGGCTGTGGCCAGCAGCAGAGCCAGCAGCAGAGGCAGCAGCTGAGCCTTCCCATTTGTTTTTCCTGGCCTGGTGTGTGCTCAGTGCTGCAGGGTGAGGGAGAGGTCCCTCATCCCCGTCCCGTTGCACCTTGGGCACTGGGGGATGTGGGAGCCATGTCCACTGGCCCAGCTGGCACAGGGAGTGCCTTTGGTGGGTTTGGTGCTCCCTGAGCCCATCCCTTCCCCTCACAGGGAGCGAGGCTGTGCCAGCTCTGCTGAGTGACCCTTGCCCAGCCAGCGCCGCCAGGCCCTGCTCTCTGCGAGGTGGAGAGCAGATCCCAGCCCCGAGGCTGTGTCCCCGCTGCCAGTGAGTCTGGGAATGCTCAGGGAGCTGCGCTGCTGTGCTGTGATGCTGCAGTCACCAGCCCGGGCCCTGCTGGCTGTCCTGCTGTGCTCGGCGGCTGGGATGGACGGGGCTGTGGGGTCAGAGCTCCATTTCTGGGGAGTGTTCCTGACTCCCCAGCGTGTTCCTTGAGGTGATCAATGCTCTGCTGCTCCATTGCTCCAGAGCCAGCCACAACTCCCCACTGCTTTCACTTCCCAGCCAAGCTGGTTGCTCTCAGGCTGCAGCTGATGTGTTCAGTGCTGATGTCTGAGGAAAACACGATGAGCTTTTTCCTTGAAGCGGGAAGTTTTCCAGAGGCTACACAGCTCCAGATGATCAGTTATAGAGAACACCACCTCTGTTCATTATTTTAAATTACTTGTACATGTCTTTGTACCTTATTTCTTCTCTCTGGTTATTCTGAAAGGGTTAAACTTCAGCATTCCAGCCCTTCTGGCAAAATGGCTCTGTCGTGTGGTATTGCCTCTCCTTCCCCCTGACTCACTTGGGCGATTGACTAACAAAATACTTGAAATATTTGATCTGAAATTTGCTTTCGGGTAATATTCAAGGCTTTAAACTTCAAGCTTCATTACTGGAGAGCTTTCCTGCTGGTGAACTCGGAGCATTGCTGTGAGGCACCAGCCCAAAGCACCCTGTGTGCTGTTGCCCTGTCCCGGTGGCAGAGTCAGACACGGCCTTGCAGGATGTTTCCAGCGTGACTGACTCGTCTCTGCAACGTCGTTGGGAAGGGTGGGATCTCTCTCTTTTAACTCAGAACTTCTGATCAGACGAAAGGAGACATCTTGGCTCCCTCTGGGATGAATAGACAGAGAGAGTGCCCCAAAGGGAGAGGCCTCAGCCCTCAGATGGATGTTCAGGGGATGTTGAGGAGATGCCCTGTGGTGATGTCCACCCTCCCCTGGTGATAGGAGCTGCCTGCGTGACTGGCTGAGACCAGACACTTGACTTGCATGTGGCAGGATGGATCCCAGCTGCAGGCACACAATTTTAAAGGTATTTATGTGCCTAACTGATCAGGAGCTGCTTTGCCGGATTTACAGAAGTTTCA
The DNA here is from genome assembly GCA_013400735.1 of Pomatostomus ruficeps. NCBI lineage: Eukaryota > Metazoa > Chordata > Aves > Passeriformes > Timaliidae > Pomatostomus > Pomatostomus ruficeps. The sequence continues at coordinate 234,629 of VYZT01007351.1, read as the reverse complement.
CTGATATAAATGGGGTTGAGTTGAGATAAAACAGACTTTTGGGACATCTGATGTCTCCTGTATTCATCTCAGCCCTTCAGAAGGATGTGAGCCCGGATGTTCCCTCAGAGGAAGGTCAGATATGGCTGACGGGCATTGGATACAGCAGATCTTAATGTGAACCTCAGGAACCAGCAAATTCTATTTAAACATAAATACTTTACTCAGAAAAGTTGCAAACTGGGCCTTTTCCACTGCTTTTAAGTGATGTGTTCCTTCCCACCAAGGTCTCCACTGCACCATCCCACCTTGCAGTGCCTTGGTGGTGAGGAGAAGGGAGCAAGGGCTGAGTCCAGGGATGTGCAGGGCTGGGGTAACTCTCCTCTTCCCTGTACAGACACCAGATATCTCCTTCTATTCCTAGAACTAGGAAAAAGCACTGTCAGCCTTGACTTCCACTCCAATCACACCCTCGACTGCTAAACCTGGTTTCAGGAAGGAGACAGCTTCGTGCTAGCTCATGAAAACTCCTAAACAACGACAGGAAAGAAACCCTGAATGAAATCCCTTGTGTGCCCAGGTCCAGCCATCCCTTCCCGAGCTGTAACTTGTGGCTGGCTGATCACTTTGGAGCTGCAGCATTGATTTCCTCACTGCTCCCTCCCCAAGGCCTGGAGAGGGGCTGCTCCGCCCGCTGCACTTCTGGGCTGCCCTTGGAAATGCTGATCCTTGCTTGGAAGCTGGAATAAATCACCAGCAGCCTGCCAAACCTGCGTGGAATTCAGGCACAGCAAAACCACACCTGGTGGCTGAATTCAGGCACAGTAAAACTGAACCTGGTGGCTGAAGGCAGCTCCTCTTTGGGGGTTTCCGTGCCCGTCCTGCTGCTGGGGGAGCTGTGCCACATCTGCAGGTGTGTGCTGGGATCCAGCTGTGCTCCGCGGCAGGAGGGCAGCTCCTCACATCTGGTTCCCCCGGACTGCACTGCTGAGAAAGCAGCTTGTCCTCATGGTGAAGTAGCAGGGATGGCAGAAGGTCCCTGGATTCACAGTAATCTCTCCTGGCTGGGAGAAAGAACAGGAAGATCCCATGAGCTGGAGCTACCAAAGGCCAAGGCAGAAATAAGTTGAGAACTTTTTGCTCAGAGAATAATTAATCATCACAACATCCTCTGCATTTCTGTAGGGAAAGCTGCTTTAAGCTGAAGTTTGAAGTTCCAGGATGCTGGTCCAGGCCTGATCCTCTGTGCAGGCAGTCTTGAGTCCAGCTTGGCTCTCTGAAGGTCACCCAAGCCCCTGAGCTGTCAATTAGCTGTTAAATAGACACCTCTCAGGGTCTCAGGAAGGCTGGTCGGAAATACTAGATCACGTGGCTTAATGAGAAAGGAAATCTTTGAGTTCTGGCCTTGCTGCTTTCCAAGCAGAGCACTGGATGGCCCAGGGATTGAGATGGAAGAAAGAAAGGGCAAAGTGGGGATGGGAGTGGGGTGAAGAAACGTCTTATTTCTCTGATTTAGTTCTCAGCCACTGACTGGATGTGTAACTTGGGCCAGCTGCTGTGTAAAGCTCCCTCTGGACGACCACAGGTTTGGGCTTTTTCTTTTGCCTTGCTTCTCGGAAAAGAACAAAAAAAAAAAAGCTGGAACACCCTCGCAGGAAAACCAGATGTGGCATCTTGAAGCTGAGTTTTTCCTGGTAAATAAATTCCACAACGAAACCGAAGTAAACAAAGCTGCTAACTAACCTTGCCCTGCTGCTGACGAGCTTTGTAGGGTTTTCAAGAATCCTTGTGATGACTCTGTTCTTTCGCTGTTCTCCCAGTGCCACGTCGAAACATTACATGACTTGAAAGCCCCAAACTCGTGGAAGGGAGTAAGGGAGGAGGAAAACACAAAGCAACTTGTACAGGCTGCTGTTGAGGGGGGGAGATGAGGAGGTTTTTTTCCCAGTAACCACATGAAAGCTGTTTAAAAAGTAACAAAAGCGTCTTCTCTGTAGCAGTTCTGGTAGCGCAGGTAGTAACGGCTGGGATTAATTACCTGATGGAGCTTATTGCTGCAGGTGGCAGCCGGTCAGGAGCTGCAGTGCTTGGGTGGCCAGTTGGTTCCCATAAAGCCAACGGGACACCTTGTCTGCCGCAGCCCCCGAGCAGACGCAGAGCAGGTTCCTGGAAGACGTTGCCTTCCCAGAGGAGCCTGGCCGGGCTTTCTGGAGCCACCTGGATCGCAGTGTGTGCAGCCGTGCGTGTCTGCCTGCCCAGCCAGCCCGCTGGAGGAGGAATCGCTGGTGTGACACAAACAGGCGCCTTCCAGCAGCCGGCACCGTGGGTGCCCCAATTAACGGAGCCGCGGCCATCGCGGCTGCTCGTGAGCTCATTACGAAAGACACACAGACATCTGCAGGGGTCTCAAAATAATGACTCCTTTTATCTGCTGATTGGCAGAGGTGGGGTGACAAGGATCTGCTGCTTAGCATAGTCTGAGACTTTTCTTCTCTTTTTTGGATGCCAACAGGAGACACAAGGCGGGCACCTGGCGCGGCAGCACGGGGAGCTCGTCAGGGCTGCAGCAGGTCCTTGCCTCACTCTGGAGCGTGGCGTTCCCAAAGTGCTCACCCCTGAGCTTGAGGAGGGAGCCACTTCTGGTCTCCACTGCTCAAATCGGCTGCTGGTGCTTTCTGAGGACACGTTTTCCCTGCAGCCCTGGTGCCTCCATGGCCAGGACAGGGACCCTGGGCTGACCCGAGTGCCTCCTGCCTCGTTCTGCTTCAGTGTCTTCGGTCAGATCTGTCACCATCACTGCCAAGGCCTTGCTCAAAACAGGGAATCGCTGCAGAAGTTCCCTTTGAAGTTTCCTCTCTTCCCAGGGCTGCACAGCTCTTCCATTGCTGGTCCCTTTCCTAAAGACAGAGCGACTTTCCATCCCTTTCAGCCTCCTCACTCTCCCTGCCCTGGGAAACGTCCTGGAACTCTCAAAGGAGGTAACGATTTCAGGGCTGTGCCCGCCCAAATCAACCACTGGGACATCCATAGGGAAAAGACTTGTGCCAGTTCAGGCTTCTCAAGAGTCTTCTGAGATCCCTGGGGTTTTAGTCGAAATCATTTTTCTTATGCTAGGCCCAGCAATAGAAAATAAGAAGAGGTTATTAGCTGTTTTCTAATTATACTCTGACCTTTTAGAGTATTTTTCAGTTGCGGATTTCAAATCCATTTGCAAAGTTTGGCGAACCGAGCCCCAGCATAAAGAAGTGCCACCTTATTTTTTGGGTCAGGAGAGTAAAGTGTTTTCCCAAAATATGTGAGGAGCTGAGCAGGGATTAGACCCCAGGCCCCCAGCTCACAATCCCTGGCTTTAACTGCTCGCTCAGCCTTTGCTCATTCTGCTATGGGAAAAGCAATTGGGAATAAGAAGCTATTACTGGGGCAGGCAGCCTGTGGGGGATAGAGTTACAGCTTTTACAATAATGTATTATTTAGGACTGGGTTGCCATTTGAGATGGACTCAGGCTGCAAATTCAGAGGCACTGCTGGGATTGAATACTGAAAACCCCAGAGTGGAGAAGCGTTTGAGTGGAGAAGCATTTGAGTTTGAGGTTTGGGATCTATTACTGTGGATTCCCAGAGATGCCTCTTCCAGAGGTCTACGGCACATCTTCTGCAGCACTTATCTCTTGCCCTCAGTATTTATTTTACCATTCAGGAGGAGAGACAGGAGGATTTTTTCTGTCATGCCATTATGATTCCTTCCTCTTATTGAAAACCCAAGGAAAATTATTTACAGATCTAATAGAAAGGGCAAAACTTTCTCATTAAAATCTTTTTTCCTGGCTCCTATTACATTGCTGTGTATTTGGAATGTGTGTCAAAATAGGAAAGAAAGGGATGCTGATGTGCTTTATTTGGTCTTTCATTTGAGGCTTGCTAGCTATTTTCAAACTGAACTTAAACAGAAGGCCACAAGAGTTTAAACCTGATTAAAAGGATGCAGGAGAACATGAAATGCTGCTCTCCAGAAGCTCTCAGGCTCCCTGTTAATCTGTGCTGATGCCTTTTGAGCATCAGGGTTAAGAGACAATAAAGAACATGGGGCGAACGGGATCAAGACAAAAAAAGTGAATTAGTGAATTAATGAAGAAAGATCTTGAGAAAAATGTCTTTGATACCTAAAAATAACTAATAGTGTGTGTTAGTTTAAAAGCATATTTTCAATGCGGGGATAAGTGCACGCAGCAGGGAGGAAAATACAAGAGAGAGGCTGGAGTAGAGAGTGTAGAGGGTGAATTTAACTGACAATAGATCACTCGAGCCTGTGGTATCGCGTTTAGAGGGTTAAAAGGCTAAACATCTTCGTATTTAATGGAAGATGCTCCCAGAATTCTCAAAAGCAAAAGATGGAGAGAAAAATCTGCTGCCTGGGAACTTGAAAGAGCTGCACTTTTGAGCCCAGAGCTTGGAAAGCTGCGAATCTATTCAGTGGGGAGACCCAACAGATCCATTCCTTCATTTCAGCTGCACAGGGAATGGGCTCTGTCCCGCTGGATTTGGGATGCTGAGGCTGATTTGGGATGCTGAGGCTGATCCCAGGTGTGCTGCTCATCCTGCCCCGTGTCCAGCACACTCCAGGATTAATTCACCTGAAGTTTAGGTTTAAATTAGAAGTTTTCAGGGCCTTTCCACCTTTATTCATGGACAAACACTCTTGACCGATGGATGTGGAGGGACATCAGCCAAGAAAGGTTTGCTTTGCTGACAGCACATCAGGCCAGCACTGGGTTTGGAGTGAAATATTTTGGGTTTATAGTGAAATACTTTGTATTTGCAGTGAATTATTTTCTACCACTTTGCTAAAAATTGCTCTTGGATATTAATCAGGCTGGAGTTTGCAGGGTCAAGACCAAACGGAATGATTATAATTCAGAAAACTACAATAATGTGCTGATTCTTTGCTAGAATTTTACCACACGATATTTGAATCCAAAAGTCACCTTTTTTGTGTAGGGAAGGCATGCTCTGTAGGCAACCTGCCCTCCCTAAAAACCAATAAATTATGTTCTTGGAGAACAAAGATCTGAGGATGCTCTATAGAAAGGAATAACACGAACAAAGCTGTACCATACATTAAAATCAGCAAAACTGCTTAAGGCAATCCAAATGCATTTTTTTATTAGTATTGTGTTGTGATGCTAAACAGAAAATGACAGCTGTGAATAAGATAAAGGTCTTCATTGTGCATGAAAAATTCAAATTGTTACTTTAAGGAGCGATTTATTTTTTTTTAAAACATCATAAAACATTTATGATAACATTTTACAAAATTAGGAAGGGGAGAATTGGCTTGAAATCTTCTAAATCCATTAAATTTTCATGTTGTTGTTCAAAGCAATGGTTAAAAAAGCAAGAAAAGAAAAAGGTCTAGAAGGCATGAATATAGATATTTGAATATATATTTGACAGCTTTATCTGAGAATCAGAAGTCTGGAACTTGAACTAATTTAGGGCTGAGCAAAACTTTTATCTGTGGGTTAGGCTGAGGATTTCTGAATGATTAATGACTGCGGCAGAGCATGAACTTTCCAGGCTGCGGAGGGAAGAAGAGGGTCATTCCCAGAAGATACTGGAGACAGCTGAGCCCAGGGACAAGGCAGCGAAACCACTTGGCTGAAAATTCAGGGAAAATCTTTGTGTCTCACGAGAAAATGTGAATTTCTGAGGTCTAAGTGGTTTTAGGCACCTTTGCTGTGAGTTTTGCCTCTCTCTAAGCAGCTGGAGCAAAAATTGTGCTCTGGGGAAAGGAGAGGGAGGTGGTGATCCCGCCAAGGCTGGCAGGTCTTTGCTGCCCCATGGAGAGGCACAAAAATGACCTGAAAACCATCTTCTGGCAGCTGCTGTGCCCAGCTTTGGGTGTGTGTGTGTAAGGGGCTGTCCCAGGGCAGGATCAGGGATTAAACCCCCAGCACAGAGCAGGGTGGGGAACTGCCCCAGCTGAGCTGTGCTGGAGATGGTGTTAGGTGAAATTAGGGTGGTTTTACGAGAAAATTTGGAAATAATGGATGGTGGGAGTAGAGGGAGTGGAGTAAGGAGGAGCTGGCGTGCCGGGAGAACCACGTGTCTGTTGAGCACTCGCAGTGCGAATCACATCTTCCCGCCGTGCTGGGGGAGCAGGGCCCTGACACCCCCACGTGCCCAGGGAACCCGGGCACACCGTCCCTGTGCCCTCCCTGGCAGCGGGAGAAGCCCTCCCTGCCACTCTGGAGACACCGCGCTCCGACAAGCGCTGCAATTTGTTCCCGTTTAAAGCCAAATTAATTGTGGCGTGGGAGCGAACGCGAGGACTTCAAACAAGCCAGTGACTCCGACTGGAGAAGCTGGCACTCGGAAAACAAACACGAGCAGCAGCAACATCCTTGTGCGTCATGCTGCACTCGCAGAGAGACTTTTGAAATCCCGGCTCCGCGCTCTCTGGTCGGCGGAGCCGCGGGAAACCCGCTCGCTGCATTTTTGCCGGTTAGCAATTACATTTTTCATATTTTATTTATTTCCTCAAAAGGAACGAGTAATTATTACACAATACTTTCCCCCACACCAATTTGGAAGATTTATCAATTATAATCTGGGAGAACGGCCCCATGTTAGACTTCAAATGCGTCTCATTAAAGATATTTTTTAGGGAGAGTGGTGGAAAAACAAAGAACTGCTGTGCTGTTGTCTTTTATTTCGCTTTAATGTCGGGTTCAGAAGTAATGATGTTGGGAACAATCATTCTTCAAGCCTCTGCTTCCTTGTGTTTACTCATTAAACACGAGAACCAGGTGCTCTCGCGGGGAAATGCTCATTCTAACATTGGCTTTAGAAATCAAAAGTCTCTTCACTTTCACTAACAAGCACAGCTTCGCAGGGAAGGGACTGGGAAAAAAGCAGCCAGGACCTGCTTTAAAAATGGAATATTAGTGCCCAGCCCATAGAAGCCGTCCTGATTTTGGCGAGCTCTTGGTGGGAGGTACAGGATTACAGGGTGTTCACGGTGCCTGAGCTTGGTCTTGGTGTTCAGAGCTCCCCGGGGACAGAGGGGCTCCTTCAGGAGCAGGGGAGGTTGGTGCTCTGGTGCTGCTCCAGAGGAGCCTGTCCATGCCCACTGCTCAGCCAGGGTCACTCCCCTGATTATGCAGAGCGAATACCCCGGTGGAAGGCGGTTCCAGCTCTGTGACATCTCCTGAGCTGTTTGGTGACCTCAGTGTAAACATCTCCTGCCGTTCTGGACTCCTCGGGTCACGCAGAAGATCTGCCCAGGCTGTGGGTACAACACCAGCTGGTGGCACAGGGGGTGTGCGGAGGTCAGGGAGGTGCCCCGGGGCACACGAAAGCTCCATCTGCTCATCCCTGTCCAAACCCAGCTCCACCCAGCTGTGATGTGCTGGCAGGGTAGGATGGGGTCACATCCGGGAAGGGTGAAAAGCTCTTGTTTCTGGGGAAGGTCACTCAGCTTTCCTAAAGCTCCTGTAGGCAGAATTTAGGAGCCCAGAGTAGTCCTGAGAAGCTGATCTGGCTCTGAAAGTTTCTCTGTTATCTGTGCCCACAATACTCTCAATTTGGTGCCTGTATTGGCCATGAATCTTTTTTGATCCCTTCAGCCATGAGGGAATGGGAAAATTCAGAATTAAAATCCCAAGCTGATTTTCTTCCACTGGTTTTTCATATGGGGCATACCTGGGAATGTCCCCTAGGGAACCAGAGCTTCCCTGTGGTATGGATAAGGGTGGGAGGGAGAGAAATGCTCTCCCTTTGGATGGATGCACAGAAGGTGGCATGAGTGCATCTGGACAGGAGGCAAAGAGAGCAGCTGTGCAATGACCTCTCTGTGTAGAAAAGCCTCTGGGTATTTACCTTGAATCCTGAAAACTTTCACATTACCATGGACTGAAATTAAAAAAAAAAAATTAAATTATTTTGTGGTAGAGTAGAAAACTTCCATTTGTGAAGGAAGTGCCTTTTTTTTGCAAGATTTCAACCCATCCTAATTTTAGCTGCAGTTTGGTGAAGCTCAGGGCTGGACCTTTACTTGCACTGATTTACAGCAGTGTCCCCCCTGGGCTGAGAGTGACAGAGGCAGCACCAGCCAGTCCATTCCAGTGTCAACCTCCCTTAATAATTATTCAAATTGTCCAGCTGCCCTGAAGGGCCTTTGCTGGAGGGCTGCTCCCGTTGCTGGCCGCTGCACAGCTCCGCTTGCCAATCCCTGAGCCCCCGAGCCAACCCATTGATGGAGAGCCTGGATCTGTGTTAAAAGCTGTGAATCTGCTCTCCTGCCTCCAGCCCACCTTCACAGAGCCGGCCGCTTAAACTTTTTACTTGTCCTGCAGGAAAGCCTGTTAGTGGGAAGATATCAAGGGGAATCTGTGTAGATCTGATTGGCAAGCTGTGTTCTTAGTTCTTGGTGCTTTTTTGAGTCGTCGTCTTTTCCCCAGCAGTGCCTTTTAATTCTGGTTTTATAGCTGACCTTGTTACTGTTGTTAGTACAGTTTTTCCCTTTCCCTTTTTTTCAGCGTAGCACTTCTGTAAATGTTTTTGTTCTTTGTTCTAGTTCACTGTCCCTTTGAGGTTCCCTCTGATGTCTAGTCAGTGGCGTGTTTTTGATAAATTCTTCCCTAGCTGGTGCATCTTCTCTCCAGGTATCAAAAATCAGGGCAATGGTTATTGAAGGGACGCTCATTAGAGCGAGCCACGATTTCAGTGCTGCTGCCTCTGCTAAGGAGTGGGTGCCTCCGAGTCAACAAATGGGCCAGCATTTAAACAAAGAAGCAGGAGAGCTGCCCTTGCAGAGCCTCCGGGCAGCACCTCAGCCGAGCGCGGGGCTTTGAGCGCGGGGCTTTGATGGCCACACGTGTGATGGGAGAGCAGCAGCGCCACAAAGTCCCCGCCAGCCACATCCCACACCCACCCACACAGGGACAGAGCTGTCTCCTGGTGCTCCCACACAGCCAAGCTGTGCCTGGAGGGTCAGGGGGAAGGATTGAAAGATGGGAAATGGCAGAACCAGCTCTGTTTTGTGCCCCTGTGCTTCGTGCTGTGCACAAAGGGGGTGCTGAGGTGGGCACCGAGCTGGAAAGTTCCTGAAGCCCTGCTGGCACAGGTTCTGGCCTTGGCTTCTCCGTGGGGAGCTGAGCTGGCTCTGACCCCTTCCATGGGTGTGCTGACCTGAACCAAGTCCTCGGCTTCAGCCTCAGCCCAACCAAACAATCTGTGCTGCAGCAGAACCCAGGTCACACACGGTTCAAAGTGGTTTCTCTACGTCTTAAGGGTTCGGTGTAAAGCTCTGCCTCCCTGGGAACCCTCTTTTTTGTCAACCTGTCCCCAGGCACCGAGAGATCACCCACTGCACAAAGCATTTCTGAGCATGACGTAAGGTTTGCTGCATCCTCTTGAAGTCCTGTGTGGCCAGGGAGCAGAGCAGGGAGGACCAGCAGCTCCAGGTTCTTTGTGCCGGCCCAGCGGGGAGCTGGGGAATGTGGGGATCCTCATGAAAGGGAAACCAGCAGTCCCACCTCTGTACTTTCCCAGCACAGACGTTTTGTCTTGGACGGTTCGGGCACCTTTCTTGTGTTCTGCATGGTAAATAGGCTTTCCCCGAGTCTCTCATGTTGGAGGTTTAACGAGGCGCAGGGCTTTGTTCTGGTTACATGGCAGGGAACAGCTCCCAGGTTTGTTTACACCAAAGGGCAAGGGCATAATCATCCTCTGTGTGCATCATGCAAGGGCTTGCAACAGGAAAGGTAACGTCTAATGACCTTCATTTCTTAAACGCCTTCAAACTCCTCCTCAGACACTAGAGGGTGAAGCTCTGCAATTCCACTGCAAAGTAAGTGACAGAGGGAAAATGAACCACGGAAAGGTCAAAGACGGTGTCTGAGCCAGGAGACTTGGCTGCTTTGATTATGTCAGCGCTGCCCTATATTCTAAGAGCCTTTAGGAAATTAAAGAAACTCAGAGTTGGATAAAGTTGTAAAGTTGAAGTTGAAAACAAGTTTCAGTGGCCTTTGGCAATGCCTTTTGTGCTTCTGAAACACTGCAAGATGCTGCTCCCTGCCCAGGCAGGCCCCACTGGCTGTGCTGAGGATCCAGCAGAAATTCTGCTGGAGTCCAACGTGACACAGATTCCCAGGCCCATCAGCAAAGCCACTCAAACAAGACGGCCTTAAAATAAACCCAACTTCAAGTTCTCTCCATGGCTCCGCTTCAGGAATCAAACCAGCTGCCAAGCGCAAACGCTGGAAGTACATCCCTTAATTTAACATTTAGCTTGTTGCAACTTGATGGGCATACTCCAAACGCACCAGGGCTTTGTTCTAACCCTAATTCGCTCATCCACACCTGCCCAAACTGCTGGTGACTTTCTCAGTTGGATGCACATGTACAAGTCCTGGTGTTGAGCTGTGTCAGCAAACACCGCTCCTTGTTGCTTTAAAATGGTTGCAAAATGCCTGTTCGGTGCCAAGGAGCTCCACGCAGCCAAAAATGAAATGCAAATGGGAGGTTTGGCCCATTGCTGGTGAGACTCTTCAAAGCCGGGCTCCCCTTCCTGTGATGTGCAGGCTTTGAGATGGAATCCCCCCAAGCAAGAGCAGCTCTCAGAAGGGGTGCCAGCACCTGGCAAAATCAAAGCTTTGAAGATGGGCCTCCCCATTGATAGATGTCTTTGCATAAGTATCCTCCTATCTCCTCTGATGCCTTTCCAGTGTCAGCAAAGTGGGAGCTGCAGGATCGGGCACGGGGTGGGATCGCAGCGCTGCTCCCTCGCTGGAACAGCCGGTCTGGGCTTCGCTGGAGGCAACCACCCGACCGCAGAGATGGGTCCCACTGACCTCCTGCCTGACTCGGGGGCTGGCAGGTGAATTCGGGATCTGCTGGGGTGGTTGGAGATGTTTTCACACCCCCACTTCCCCTTCTCTGTGTCCTGCCCCTGCCCACCCCTCCCTGCAGAGCTGGGGTGTGAAGCTGTGCCGGCACCATGAGCGCTGCAGGGGAACCCAGCAGCTTCTTGGAGAGGGAGGCTTTTCTCCCAGACCCTGCAGGGCTAGGCCTCTGATTCCCTGTGCCACAGGAGCAGGAACATCCCACAGGGGCAGGGCAAGGTGAGAATGGGGCAGCAGCAGCACTGAAAGCTCTTGCAGATCTCACCTGCTGAGCCCTAACAAGGAAAATTCTGCTTTTTGGATCTCTCCGAAGAAGATGATGGTGTGGCAAATGAGGGAAATACCATGAGCTGTCTTCAATGTGTAATTGGGGCATCTTCCAGTGGCAGTGTGATGCTTTCAACCACGTCCTCCCCTGAGTCTCTCAAAAAGAGAATCAATCACTTCACCTTCTTCCCAGAACCAGCCTCTGCTCCTCTTCCTCAGGCTGTTCTTTACCAAAGCAATGCTTCTCCTGCACCAGGAAAAGCATTAGATGGCTCACAAATTATTTTTTTTTATTTGATTGGGCACTCTTTTACTTCAATGTATAACCAGCTGAATTACAAGGAAAAAATTCTTTTCTGCTCTCTTACAGAGAAGCCTTAAAGCTCTCAGTTTTCCTCATCCCCAAAAGATTTCCACTAACAAGGCACAAGAAACAGGAAGGAGTGGGGTTTCATCTCACTTTTCATCCTTTCCTCTAATCAAGCAACACTCCCTGGCACCCTGCACTACCTGTCTCGGAGCCTGTTCTGGGGTGAGGGTTGTCCTCTGGCCAGGAAGGATGGGGGTGGAAATGAAAAAAGAAAAACCCGCAGGCTCTCCCCGGGAAGAGGAACTGGGAGTGCAGTGGTTTGGGCACCCGGGCCAGGAGGGAGGTGCTGGCTGCTGAAATGTCCATGCAAGGCTCTCGGTGAGCGGCTGAAGAGCAGGAGGAGTCTGTGGTTGTGTTTCTTAGGAGACCAACATGCTCTGTGCTCCTGAGAGCGTGGCTGATGAGAGATGTGCTGCTCCCCTGCTTATCTCTCTCCGAGTCCTTGAAGATCCAGGATTTCTGTCTTTGGGAGGCTTTGGGAGGGAAGTGTTTGCATTGAAACACCCAGGAGAGCGTCCTGTGGGAAACAGGGATCCCTCTCAGGGTCTCTCATGAGGACCACAGCTGCTCCTTCCTCTTCACAGAGGGAAGCTCAGCCGGGTTATTTTCATAATTTCAAAATATTTCGTTTCTGAGCAAGAAATGCAGTGCTTTTGTCCACCAGACCCCAAACTGGAACACTCCGTTAAACATCGAACTGGAAATATGTTTAAACTGCATATTATGGTCTTAATGAATTATCTGTTTTAGAAGGGGGAAACAGTGAAGAATTGCTGGCGTAAGTGTGGAATAAGATTTTTCAAAGGAATTACCCCAGCCAAGGCCCGGGATAAAAGTATTTTCAATAATAGCATTAGACCAAGAAGCAGCACAGCAAGAAATGCCAACTGTAGTCTCTAAATGCTTAAGCAACTTGAAATCTAAAGATGAAAAGGCACTGTACACTATTTACTCTTCTTAATGCTGAATTGTACAGAAGTACATTTATATTTTATACCTCTTTGAACTGGGAAATATGTATAATTCCCACAAGAGGATAAAGTATTTTTTTGCACTGAAGGATTAGAGAGGTGCTGTTTAAAAGACAGCTTCAGGTGGAGCTCTGAAAGGGTCTTTGACAGCAGGTCTGGCCACTGCTCTTGTTCTTTCATTAGAGCCCAGAGCTGGTGCACCACGTCCGCATCTGGCGAGCGAAGGCGCTCGAGGGGAACATCAGCAGTCCCAGCAGATCTTAAGCAAATTGCTGCCATTTGAAGGCAGAGTTCTGCTTCAGAATCAAATGTTTTTGACTGTGTCCCAGCCTTTGTGGTGGCTTCCACCAGGGTGACCCACCGGCCCTCACCCCCACAGCCTTTGAGAGGAGCTTCGTCTGCGGCCCAGCTCCTCCAGCCGGGGATGGGAAGTGCTGGCTGGTGTGGAGAGCTCCCGTTAGAACCCATCCCGCCATCTCCTCAGATGCATTTCTCTGCATTTCGCTCATTAGGAGTGACAAGCCTCTGGTAACACAATCTAGCATTTGAATCAAGCCACTGCTGCGTCCTGCAGGTGACTCCTTTGTGGCCACGCTGGCAGGAGCAGCGCAAGGAAGGGTCGCTCCTGCCTTTAAACATCCTGGCCGTGCACAGAGGGGAGAAAAGACAAATAAAAGCCAGGCAGTTCAGCTTGCACCATCACTGAACGAGTTCCATCGGCTCGGCCGGGATGGCTGCAAAGGGATTCTGCCCCTTCCGAAGCAAGGCAGTGCCTGAGTTGGTTTTATTTGATCAAATGTGTTATCAGACACGACCATGAGCCTAATAAGGCCAGAAATATTTCCTTGGGATGACGGAATGCCATTCATCTGGAGGTTTTCTCTCCCCTGACGTCGCTTGCTCTCGATCAGGGGATGCCAGGCAGGCTCAGCCCCTGCCTGCCCCTCTCCACCCGTGCTCCCGTGGGCTTTGCTCAGCTGACTGCAGGGAATTCTTATTTACCGTGGGTCCAGCGCTTCCAGGGGCTCTGGCCATGGGCTCGGTGCTGCTGGGAGGGAGAGGGGCTTTGCCTCCTTCAGCCAGGGATGGGGTTCAGCAAGTTCTAACCAGCAAATATCGGTTTGAAGGCTCCATTGTACCAGCCCACCGTGGGGAGGGGGAGAGCAGCAGATAATGAGCTGCTGCATGATCAACGGCGAGAAGAAGGTATAAAAGATATAGACCATTAGAAAAGAACAAGGCTTTAAATGCCATCTGAGATTTTAGCTGAAAAGGCCTTTATTAGGTTAAAAAAAAATCTACATTTAACAATATAGAGTACCCAGTCCTGTAGATTTCTACCGCAAACTCCTCTGAAGTAAACTACAAAGGATTGTGATGTTTCTTCTTTCAGACTTTTTTTTTTATATGAACTTTTTTTAAGGCACCGTATCCCAGTGAACTATCCTCCATTTCTTTTTCTTGCTGAAGCTGCAGATGTACATTATGCTAGTGTGAAAAAAAGCTAATTAAACTGCATAGACTCTGCAGGAGGCAGAGAAGGCCTGCAGTGCACGGGGGATGATTGATTTGGACTGTCACACAGCTCTGCTGGGTGTCATAACTTAGTGACAAATAAAGGATTACAGTGTCCCAGAGTAACTCTCTCCCTTTTATTGTTCACCAGACATCAAAGCACAAAAGCATATTAGCATTTTTAATAAGTAGTTAGGTCAGTCGTGGCTTACAGTTTGGAATTACTTTCTGTAAAACTAAAAAAAAAAAAAGGAAATGAAAGAAAAACCAAACTTGTTGGTAGATTAAAAAATAAAATACCCACTAGGCAGGAGCGATTCTTCCGTTGCTTTCGATCGGGAGTGCATTATTTGTCTAAAACATGTGGGGAATGCCAGCTCCCAGCCCATTGTCTGAAAGCGAGATTTCTGGCTATAAAAATAATGCTAAGAAGTTGAAAACATTTTATCAAAAAAGCAATTACTGAACTTCTACCATTCGAGGCCTGTGTGCTGCATTATTTGTGCATTTTCATGGGGAGCTTATTGTTTTCTGCTTACAACTAACAGTATAAAATGATTTTTTTTTTTTAAAAATCATCTTATCTCTAATGAACATGTATCCCTGGAAATAAAGTTGGGGGTATCTTGTATTTTTAAGAAAGCATACTAACAATAATTTGAGGGTGTTTATTTTGAATAAACAGAAGTTAGATACGAAAATACAAATAGGGATGGAATAATGAGGCCGGTGTTTTTATTGGGATATAATTAGCTGGGCTTAATTGTTAACCTTTCCCTTTGGAATGGGCAGAACCGTTTTGGGTGGTGGATGGGAACAAAATGGCACGGGCAGGATAAATCTGTGGGAATGGCCAGGATGCCCTCCCTGGGCACTCGCTGGGTGTTCACACTCACGGCCTGTGCAGCAGGGAAATGTCCCCTCCTCGGTGGAGATGCCCCTGGTGACTTTGAGATGTTTAAAACACCACGGAGGGTTTGAGTGGAACCTTTGCATGGGAGGATTTGCTGGACATGCAATTCTCTGTGGCGGGATTGATCAGAAGCAGAGATTGAGGGAGAGGTGAGGCTGGATGGCTCCAGAGCTGCTGCTCCCTCCGTGCCCTGAGATCTCTCATCCTCCCTGGGATGAGAAACGCTGCAGTGAAGCTGCAAACTCCTCTCTCCTCCACTCAAACTCCACTCTCCTCCATTTCCTTCTCAATGGCATAAAAGTCACCAAAACCTTATCCACGTGTGAGGTGCAGCCCTAAAATCAGTTCATTTACCCCAAATACTGATACATTTGACACATTTTGGACCTGTCACTGTTATCAGCTGCCATCCCAGCACTGTCATTAGCAGGGTGCTGTTATCTTTGGGAATTAACCCTTTGCTGACTGCCTTCCTTGATCTTGGTGCTTCTTTAGCCTGTTGCTGCTCCTTCATGTCCCATCGGGGTGGGATCCAGCACTAAGAGCACCAAGGATGGTTTTGGTGGCTGCAGCTCCGTTTTCTGCACCTCCCCTGCTAAACAGGAGAGGGATTCAACAGTTTCTCCTGCATTTTTGGGGAAAATGCCACTTTCCAGTGGGACATTTGGCTGAGCTCATCTCAGATGTGTCCCCTTCTCTGGTCACCAGTGGGAGCCAACAGTGCCACCGGATTCCAACCAGGGGACAGCTGCATCCTTCTGTAGGACAGCAGCTTGTCCTGGGGAAACCTCCATTGCTCCCAGTTATCTCTTAAATTTCGGATTTTCTTGCCCCCTCCTTCCTTTCCTGCAGCAGTGCAGACAGCATTCCTGCCCCACCAGGACTGGCAGAATTCCCTCTGTCTAGAACAGTGGATGCTGGAGTGGAAAACTGCGTTTGGAAAGAATAATGTGCATTTTTCAGCTGTCTCTTTATATCATTCAGGAGCTGAAAATGAGGAAGAGAGCCAAGATCTCTGTGGAGCTCCAGCAAATATTCCATGGGTCATCAGTGGTGCAAGACCACATTTGGGGAGCTACTGGAATGGGCCATAACAGCTGTAAAGCAAATACAGTTTTCTCATTATCCCTGGAAAGGTGTTTCCTCTTTTATTACAACTATTCTTTTAATACTTTTTAA
Source organism: Pomatostomus ruficeps (assembly GCA_013400735.1). NCBI lineage: Eukaryota > Metazoa > Chordata > Aves > Passeriformes > Timaliidae > Pomatostomus > Pomatostomus ruficeps. The sequence goes on along the minus strand of VYZT01007351.1, from coordinate 218,531 downwards.
ATGAAAGCTTCATTTGCTTGGTATGAAATTACCTTTAAAAAAATAATCAAAGAACTTCACTTTTCTTTATAAGAAAAAAATGTGGTGCTTGGACACCTGTGTGACACACATCTTATAAATACCTGTGATGAATAAAAAAAATGGATAGGAAACCTTTCATTTTCAGAGAAAAGAAACGGTTTCTTACTTATTATTAAGATTAAATAATATTATTAAATATCATCTTGTGCCTACACAAAGTCATTTAAGACACAGTGGAGATGTCCCAGGGCAGAACAATATTCACCCTTCTGCAGGTGCCAAAACACTGAGACACGGTGCAGGAATTTTTGATGGTGGAATTTCCACCTGAATTTAATTTCCTTTCTTTGATTCAAATAAAACCTTCTATTTAATCCTAATGTGGTGCTTTTTAGTAAATCCAAGCGTGCCATTCTTCAGGGCATTTAAACCCATTCCCAGAGCTGAATTTTGGGGTGTGGATCCACCACCCGTGTCTGTGTGAGTTGGTCCCACTGAGTTTTGAATTTTGGGTGTTCTTGGGGCTACAAGGAGGGGATGGAAAGCTCTGTCCTCATGTCACAGACAAGCTGTAAATCCCAACAGGACACAGACCTGAATGTAGGAGACTTTTAATCTTGGCAGGAGTCAGCAAATTCCCCCTGTACGCACACTACAAAGGCAATTTGCATGAGGATTGTTGCAAACTTCATTCCTCAGGATCTGATTTTTTGCAGTGGTTTCCTCCTTTCCCCTAAAAAAGAGACAGCAGCGTGAACAGATTTATTTTCTGTTGGACACATCAGCATAATTTATGCATACCTGCTCTGCATTTCCCAGTTATTTTTCTGGACCTTTCTGGGATCTGGGAGCCTCTTCCTGCTTGTGAATCCCGTACACTCACTCGCCCTTGTAATTTGGGAGGCTCCTGCACATTTGAAAGCGATGGCTTCATTTGTTTTTCCAAGTCCTTACTGAATCACTTGTTGGTGCACAAGTGACATTCCAAGCAGCAGATTAATGAAAGCGCCTTTCTTCTTTGTACAACTTGTATTACGTCAGAGGTTTCTCCACACGCACACCAGTTCCAGTTATCTGATTGATACACTTAGACATCACGCATGAAATATGCTTTTATTCGTGTGTTTGTGTCTCTAAACTGAAAAGGAGCCTTTATTCTGGAGGAAGAGCCCTGCAGCTCGGCTCTGAACTGCGCGGCTCCGTCAACAGTTGAGCTGGACGCTGGCCAAAACCCGGCCTTATCTCTTCCAGCAACGTCGGTGCAAGGAACCACAAGAGGTGAATTTTGAAAGAACCATTTGGAGGAAAAAAAAACCCAAGAAAACCCCACAGAAACTCATGATGTCACTTCAAATCCACGGCTGGGAGATTCTGGTGGGTGTGCGCTGCCCCTCGGCCCCACTCTCGGCTGCGGGGTCCTCGTGGTGCAAAGGGGAAGCAAAGGGCAGGGTTTGTCTGACCCCAAAAATCGTTACCTGAGGGCTTGGCTCTTAGGGCTCCATGTTCCCTGTGCTACACAGACTGGAGAGGCTGGGGAGGGTTGGGAAAGCAGCCAGGGGGAAAAGCTCCTGTGGGGCCAGAGGTGGCACATAAACATGTCCCAGGCCAGCTGGGGCGGGTGCCCACTGTCCCTGGAGGTGGGGATGAGGATGAAGATGAGGATGAGGATGAGGGTTGGCTGGGGATATTTGTCCCACAGGAGCCTCAGCCAGGTGAGGGTCCAAAGCCCTCCTGGCCCACAGGGCAAGACCTGACAGGCAGAGCAGAAACTGGTGGAGAGCAGACAGAGCACAAAGAGCTCTGGGTCTGGGAGTGAGCCTGGGAGGAAAATCACAGGGAAGCTGTGGCTGCTCCTGGATCTCTGGAAGTGTCCCAGGCCAGGCTGGATGGGGCTGGGAGCACCCCGGGACAGTGGAAGGTGTCCCGTGGCAGGGGGTGGGATGAGATGAGCTTTACGGTCTCTCCTCTGTTCACCTGCAGATCCGTGTGAGGTTGTGTGAACTGGGCTGTGAAAAGAACCCGTTGAAGTCTCAGGCCTGTGCAAACAAATTGTCCAACAGCACCCTGAGAGCGGCTCATGGGCTGCCAGTGCTGAGACAGGCCCAGTCACAGGGCTCAGGATGGCATTTTGGGGTCAGGTTTATGGCTTGGCGTCCTCAGGCTGCCTTCAACCTGGATGACACCAGTCTGAAGGCAAATTGTGACCTCCAGGCACTGTTTCCTTCCCTCCTTTTATCCCAGGCATGGATGTCTGGGAGAGTCTGGATAAGAAGCTGAGGGGGTTTTCTTTCCACGCTGCAGGGGGCAGGTGGAGCTGGTGGTGGTTTGGAGCAGATGAAACAGTGAGCAGCAAGTTTTAATGTGTGATGTTGAAATCATGACATGTCCCACCAGCATCTGGAGGAGTTCCTGCTAGGCTGTCCCTGGCATCCCTAATTTCCAGCCCCGTCCCAGGACTTCCTCTTTGAGAAACACCCAAGACCTGCTCAGAGAGCCCATCTGGTAAAGGATTCCATAATCCAGGAGCCATTAACGACCTCACACAAAGCAGGACCTTAACAGGCAGGCCTGGCACAGAAGCCAAAGCCCACAGGGGCTTAATTTCTCTGCTGTCCTTCCCCAAAGTGGGCCACAGTTAATGCCAAAAGGGGTTTATGCTATTACTGCAAGAGCTCTTGGATCAAGCATTTCACTCACAAGCTTCCTATTTACTTCACTGCTGATTTAAGCACACACAGCTCTGGAAGGAAGCAGCAGCATTTGCAAAAAAAAGAAAAAAAAGACTTTTACAGAAGTATTTGTGCCTCCTGTGCTAAAGCAAAGCCTCACAAAGGCCAAGAGGAGAAGTGAAGCCCAAAGTGATTTTTAACCAGACGCTCCAAAGTATGGGGGGGAGCAAAGTGATGGCAGGTCTGTGCAAATACCTAAATATGGTACATATATATTTAAAATTATATATGTACATATATGTTACAGCATTGGAAGGGGGCTCCTGGACTTAGGGGTGTTTTGGGGAGCACAGAACACTTTTCATGCTTGTGCAACAGCAGAGCAGCTTTTTCCCCCCTTCTTTTTTTTCAACCCAGAGACGAATGAGCTAAAATGACAGAGACAGAATGGAAAAAATCAGCAGACTTGGATCTGGACTAAATGTACTCGCAGGAGAGAATGTTAATTTTACCCAGATTTGGTTTCATTTGGGGGAAAAAATAGCATTTAGTCTCTGGTAGCTGTCTGCATAATGTATAAATGTGGCACTTCCCAGTGTCACCAGAGCAGGGACAGGCACGGCCAGGTCGGGTTTTTCTGCACTAATTACCTTCCACAGAGAGATTTCCAATCAGCACGTGGCCTCTCCACGCACGTGAGCTGCAGCAGCATCAGGGGTGAAGCTGGGAGACCTCACTCCAAAGTCTCTTGCTCTGGTTTGCTGGAATCAAAGCTGAATTAAAATGGGAGTGTTTTAGAATTTAATTAAGACTATTGAATCAATTAATAAGACACTTAAGTGATTACACAAAGTTAACTGCGAAGAATTTGATCCTGCAGCTCCTGCTTTAGCTAATTCCTGATTGGATGAAGATTCCCAGCCATCTAAAAGGCTCAGGTAATTAACATTTGATTGGGGCATAAATTATTTTTAACCAACCACCCCTTACAGAGGGTGCTGCCTTCTCTTGTAGAAATGGAATATTTCAAATATACTTCTGAGAAAAACAAGGAAATTCCCCCTCCCAAAAAGCAAGTTAAGGAGAAGTTATAGTAGGAATATAATTGATAACATGATATGTTTTTTGATTGACTAAATTGAATAAAAATAAGCAAATGGTTGTGTCAGTCATGAATCCAAAGCTGGCCCTGTCTCTGGTGCAAGTTGCAGGGGTGTTGTGGATGGGGGAAGAACTTCTGGAAGTTCTGGGCTGTGGAAAAAGGGACTGTGAACGGAGCTGGTGGCCAGCTAAGAGGACTGCTGTGCTTTTGGGGAAGCTGCTGGGGGCTGTTCTGCAGTGTGAAGGCGTCCAGGGACATCCAGGAACACCCAGGAACATCCAGGGACGTCCAGGGACACCCAGGAACACCCAGGGACTCCCAGAAACACCGAGGAACACCCAGGGATATCCAGAAACACCCAGGGACATCCAGGACATCCAGGGACACCCAGGAACATCCAGGGACTCCCAGAAACACCCAGGAACACCCAGGGATGCCCAGGAACACCCAGGGACATCCAGGACATCCAGGGACACCCAGGAACATCCAGGGACTCCCAGAAACACCCAGGGACACCCAGGGATGTCCAGAAACACCCAGGAACACCCAGGGATATCCAGAACATCCAGGGACACCCAGGGGTGCCCAGGAACACCCAGGACAACCAGGACATCCAGGACACCCAGGGACATCCAGGACAGCCAGGGACACCCAGGGACACCCAGGGACACCCAGGGACATTCACTATTCTGCCTCATGTACAAGTCCTCCCCTGGACAGAGCAGAGCTGAGCCTGGGGTGAGAACCAGGGACCAAAATCCAGGGATTCCAAGGTTTCTGGGGAAGCTGGCTGGGGATGTTGTGTCATACATGATCAGCCATCTCTGGGTGACAGCAGCAAGGGGATGGGGATGGGAAAATCACCTTGTCTGTGAGATCCTGCTGTCCTTTCCCATGTGGCATCCTCTGGTTCGGTCTGAAGGAGCATTTGCAGTGGAGGAAATGTAATTTCTGTTTGCCTTGCACACAGAAAGGCCTCATCACAACACCAGGGGATGTCCAAAGGGGGCCTGACCTCCCCTCATAGCAGAAACATTCAAATATTCTGCTGCAGGATCACAGCGACATCTGAAACTTTCCTTCATTTTCTCCCCCCTCCTTTTTTCTCATCTCTTTGGGTCCTTTGGCCCATATGTTGCTAATTTTCTGTCTTTTCAAAGCACTCTGTTTCATTTAAAGTCAGAATACATTCTATTCATCACCACGAATTCGAGGGAAAAAAGCGATCTCGAAGGTCAGTGTTCCCCTTAATGTATAAAATAAATGAGCAAAGCACTGGTTTTTTCCTTTAGCTTATTACTTTTCTTAATCTACTTTTTAGGTCTACTGTGGGAGATCACAGGAGGGACTTAAGCAGTCGCTCTCAGAAAGGATTCTTATATATTCTTGCAAGAAAGGAGTCCTTCAAAACTGAGTGTCTTTGTAGTTGGATCTGCTGAGCCAGACTTCAACCGAGCTAGTTACTGGTCAGCGAGCTGGGGTGCCACTGCAGCCACATCCACGAGTACCCAGAGGACTTCACTCCCCAGGAGCTCACTCGCACTCGCTGTCCATCACGTCTGCCCAGGGAAAAAAATTTCCTTTTTCTTTGCTAAGATACGGCACTTACACCCTGAAATCTGTGCAAGGGAGAGTAATGAGAGAAAACCGCGGCGTTCGGAGTTCTGCAGCAATAATTCAGCAGATCTTACCAAGAGGAGAGTTAAACTGCTAAAGTGACTCAAACCCAAGGAAAGCATGAAAGATGATCTGCTTGTTTAAATTCTGTTGTTGCAGAGGGTGGGTTCTTTGTGGAAAGCCATCCCGGGGTGAAATTCAAGAAGGCCTCGTGGCCGGTCACGGTGCGGCCTGCAAAGAGTTAATGGCATCGGTTGCCCACGGTTTTCTTGCTTCTCTGCAATTTGCAGTGACAAAAGCTGGGCTCTCCCCAGCTGTGACAGCGACAGCAGCCCCGGGCCAGCCCGCACCAGCCCTTGCAGGCTGCAGTGACCCGGCAGGCACAGCCAAACCCAAAGTCAGCCCCAGAGCCAGCTGAACCTTTCTTTACAAAACCTCAGCCCACATCAAAGCGCCTGGATTTGTGTTCTGTTATGAACCGGGGGCTCGGGCCAAGTTCGTTAAAATGTTCATCAGGACTCAGATCTTTGTAGCGAATCTGGGCCTGAGAACTGAACTAACCCTGGGTTGGAGTTCAAAGCAGCTGGGAGGCGAGGCTGGAGCAGGACCAGGGGGAGCTGCTGCTGGATTTCCCCCATTCCCATTGCTGCTTCACGGGGATGGCCTCGCTTGGGAACCTGAATCACCCCCAAAATTTTGCTGCTGCTCGTTTTCTCAGCCACTTGGCCAGAGCAGGCCCAGCTGAGGCTGCAGCCTCTTCCCTGGGCTTTGAGGCTTTCTGTGCACTTTCCCACCTTAACCCTGTCCGGGCAGGGTCCTGCTGCTCGTACAGAACACTTGCAGGGTGACTCGACCGGTAAATAATCCCAAGAAAATTTCCCTTCGGTGCTGCGAGATACCTACTCTCATCTGGCAGTACTTCAGGGCTGGCACTTCATCAGTGGATGAACAAAGCCAAGTAATGCAGTACAAGTAAAATTATTACAATCTGGGGTATTTCCAAAACAAGAGCCTGACCAGAAAAAAAAATTAAAAAGAAAGAAAAAGAAGAAAAAAAGATGGAAGGAGCCGGCAGGGAGGGGCTTTAGCAGCTGATAGCTTTGAGCTGTAAATTTGGTATAAATAACATTTCTGGCTGTTTTGAACAAGCACAGAAGTTGCATATCTGCGAGTGAAAGTTTCTCGCTTTGCAGAATGGCTGCATCAATCTGAATTAAGGGTGCTCAGTGGGAACCAGGAACGATGCTGCTGAGGGAATCTCGGCCTGAAAACCAGGCAGCAGCAGGCAGCTGTTCCGGGATGCCCTTTCACCACGGGGCTATTTGATCTCTCCTGAGGTTGAGCCGAGCCCTGCAGACAGGTAATGGGTTCTTTTTGAACACCAGGCCCGCAACCTCTCTGCATCTGCAATGGAAAACACTGCGGCAATGAAAGGAAATGGGGTCTTTTAGGTCTTGTTTCTGGCTCCACCACTAATTTGTGCATGACCTTGGGCGAGTCAAAAGGCATCCCTGACCTCAGTTTACCTGGTGAGAAAATGGGAGTGGTAACACCCCGCAGCCTCTGCGGTCGCGGGGATCTCACTGATGCCAGCTCCCTCAGCCTGCTGAGACAAGCGAACCACGGCTCTGCCCATCCACAGCAGCCTCCTTCCTGATCCCAAAAACCCTCTCCGAGGGTAACACACGCTCAGAACTCGGCGTTGGAGAGAATTATAACCCTTTCCTGACCCCGGAGCGTTTCCAGGCAAGCATGTGCTGGGCTAATCCATCAGGATATCACTCACCGATCACCTGATGCTTTCCTTGAGGTTCGCTCCTTGCTTTCAACCAAGAAACAAAATTGCTCTTAGAAAAGGACACCCCTTTTAAGCCTGACTTTTCCATCCTGTGCCGCATTCGACTTGCACACAATTAATTTAACACCCAGCTGGGGGTAAAATTAGGTGCTTCCTGAGCATTATGCTTTTTAAACTGCTTTCTTAATGCTTTCTGCTCTATCAGGGCTGTCCTGCTGAGGAAAGGGCTGATATCTTCCCCCAAATTGAACTTTTCTCTCAGCACCGCGGTACAACCAAGAACAATATCGCTGTTGTAAAGGTGACTTTTTATCAAAGGTACCCAACAGGCTCTCCGGAATTCCTGCAAATCTGCCGTGTCTGGAGGTGTTTCAGATCCACAGCTGCTGGGTTCCTCAGACCTTGCATGGTGCTCGTTTAACGGGGACAGCACCCATGGAGCATCTTCCCCGCCCCTTCCCAGGCAGGATTTTGACATCCAGCTCAGCGTGGAGTTGCTGCTCTCTGAAATGGAGATGGGATCCTGGCTCTGGGAGCCGTGAAACCAAGCAGGCAGCAAAACCTGCAGCAAGTTACAACAATTTCCTTAACCTGCCAGGCGGGGAGGGAGGGAGAGAAGAACCCTACACGAGACATCCCATGTCTGATTATGCTCCACACATCCACGGCTATTGAAACTCTCTGATTCCCCTGTTTGAGATTTAGCTGCAACATCCCATTTGTTCCAAACAGATATGTAAAGTCTCCTTGGTATTCAGGTTCATTTAAAGATTTACATTTTGTATTTCCTTGCTCTTTTTCTGACGATGTACATAAAACAGAATTGTAAATGTTTAGGAAAATCAAAGCTATTCTTAGATGCTTGCAATCCCACTAAGTTTGTATTCTCTAATTTGCGCCATGAAAGGAAAAGGAAATCTGGGAGCGGAGCTTGTAGTTTGCTTTTTGAGGTTTTCTTCACTGCATTTCCATTGAAACTTGGGGCTCAGAGCTGTGTTTCTCAAGGCACTTTAAAAGTTTCCTCAGTAACCCTTTCCTCTGAAGGATGTGTCTGCAGCCACCTCTCCTACCTTCCCAGAGGGCTTAATGGAGAGTTTTAAAATTAATCACAATAGAACCAGCCCTGGGAGATGTCCAGAAGCTCAGCTAAACTCCTCTACTCTGGAAAAATTGGCGATAAATGAGTAAATTCTGCCCAATTTTTACATAAATGCTGTGGTTTCCAGGGTGCTGAGGCACAGCCGTGGCTGGAATAAAGTCGGTTCTTAATTTCATGAGCCAAAATGCCAATCCAGCTCTTCCCAGAGCCTGTGGGCAGCCCCAGTGGTGCTCCCAGATCCGCAGTCCATCCCTGGGTGCACGTCAGAGGCTGGAAACCACCATGGGGAAGAAGCGGTCTCAGATTAGGATCTCTGGAAGAAAATCACTCCCCGGGTAAATCCAAGCTAGATGAGATCTGCCCTTCTTTTATTCTTCTTTCCACACAGTCAACACCTTGAGAAAGTTCAGCCCCGCAATGCCAGCTGGGGAGGGAAATGCTGAACAAAATTCCCAACCAGCAGAACGAGAATTTTCAAAGGAATGAGAATTGCATTCCCTGAAGCGCAGCCCCGACACCGCTCCTGGGTCTCTGCTTCTGAAACTGAAATTAAAAGAAAAAAAAAAGAATGAAATAAGTAGGGTTCTGACTTCACCCTTTGCCCAGGTTTGCAGCTCTGTGGGAATCTGGGTTTATCTAAACTGAAGCGTTGCAGTCACTGTGTGCCTTGATAAACTCCACTCTCTGGAGTGAAATTCAGGAAAATCAAGCCCTCTCTCCTGCTCTGCCACCTGTCTGATGGAAAAACTGAACACTTTCCTCCCAACATGTGCAGTAATGGGAATTTCTCGTCCAGAGAAAATTTCTCATATCTAAAATATTCCTCTGAATTAGAAATAAAGTAAAATAAAATCAGAGATGTGGGGTTTTCCATGAATGGAAATAATCGCTTTTGGAGAACACGAATGAGAACATTTCTCCACACCCAATGTTCAGCTTTGTCCTTGTGTCCTTCCCAGCTCCAGGGACCAGTGAGTCCCCTGGCTGCAACTGGGGATGGTCAGTGAGTCTGGAGCCCTAAGAACCTGCCCTGAAGCTCCTGCTGGAAAACATCAGATACAAATTTGCTGGAACAGATTGTTTCTGGTGAAGATTTTTTTGATTCCCTTCTTAAACCACAAAAGTGCTACCGACTGGCACGGGGAGCACACGTGCTGAGGGCAAACCCGTGCCTGCTGGGGGCACCCACCAGCTCTGTCCAGCGAAGGGTTTGGGACTGTCCCCTGGCCAAAAACATGCTGAATGTCCCCTGGAGCCCAGGTGGCCAAAGGGCAGATGTTCAGCACATCTGGGGGAGGTTAGAGGAGCTTGGCCTGGTGTTTTACCTCTGCAAGTCTGCGCTGGAGGAATGCTTTGCACATATGAACTATCTCATGCTCACCAAACCACTTATTAGTTTCAGGCACTGGCCCCTGTGTTATTATGGCCTTGATAACTTTATTAAATTCAGCCCCAGCTTATTCATCTCGCAGAATGGCCTTAACTATTTGTAGATATTTTAAAGTAGCCATCCTCGCGGCGTGATCGCTTCCAGACCTCGCTGAGAGACACGCATGTGTTTGAAATGCCTGCTTTCCTTCTCCATTTCACCATAAAGTAGCCAATTTAATTTTGCACAATACCATTTGATAACAACCATGTGTGTGTGTCTTCAGCGTTTATGTACTTCAGAGAAGGTACTGCTTGGTCAGTGTGAGATAATTTCACGAAGAAAAACAGAACCAGATGTTCCTCCTTTTGCCTTGGCTTCTCCCTCCGCCTATCTTGTTTCTAATGTCAATCTCCACTCAGGTTTTCCATTACCTTGGGAAGGGGATATCTTTGTGTTTTCATTACCAACGCGCCTGACAAAGTGTTCCGAGTAGCTGAGGTAGATGATTATCAGCTTAGCACCTCTGAGATCATTATCCAACCCTAACGATGCTCAGGAGACCAGCAAAGGGACAGAGAGGTGTGTGCTGGGTGGGTTTCCAGAGGAACTCCAGAGGGAAAGGTCACCTTTTGCACCAAATCTCCTGGATAGGTGCTTGGGATGGAACCTTGAACATGCCAGGGAGGAGTGAAAGGCACCGTCAGCTCCAGGAAACGGGCAAGAAAATTTTCAGCTGAGATGTCTTCACCCAGGTGCTTGGGTGGGCAGTTTCAGCCGGGGTTATCTGGTGGTGCCTTTTGGTTTTTCATGGACCTCTTGCCTGGCTGGAAGGGCCCAGAAGAATGTGGCAGCACCTGGATCTGTTAGCTGGATATCAGGAGAGTGGAGGGGAGTTTCTCTGAAGCTGTAAAGAAAAAATTAAAGGAGGACAGAGGATTTGCTGGTGGAAGGAGGAGTTAAGGTGTGTAGAACACATCTGGGCAGAGGATATTCCTCAGGGGATCTGCAGTGGACACAGCAGCCTGGCAGAGCTGCTAGAGGATTGCAGTTGCTGCCTCAACAGGTGGGAAGCAGGAGGTGACATTTTAGAATCTCCATGGCTGTCAGGCCACGAGGGGACCATCGGTGACAGCAGCATCCTCTTCCTCACCACACCAAACCAGGCACTCCGGGGCTCACCGGGCTCTCCCTGCCCATCCACCAGGGCTGAACCCGATGATCTCTGTTCAGAAGTGCCAGCTGTGGTCCAGCTGTGGGACTCCAGAAGGTCACTGCAGTGCCAGGGGAATGCCATGGACACATCACTCTGCATTAGCCCAGCTCTCAACCTGCTCGCTGCAGGTGGCCCGGGCAGCAAAGCTGGGCTTCCTCACTGGCTACTCACTCACCCACCGGTCAAACCTGCGCTCCGAGGAGAGGAAAGAGCTTCTTATCTGCCTGGTTATCAGCTCTGTCCTGCCAGCCACCCCTCCTGTGCAGTGACACAACAAAAGCCGCTGTAACAGCAAGCACGGTGGAGTGAGTGCAGGGCTCAGGGCTCTGGAGCTGCCCGGGAGTGCCATTGCCAGGGTCCAGAGCCCCCTGCCCAGCAGTGCCACTGCCAGGGGTCTGGAGCTGCCCAGCAGTGCCACTGCCAGGGCTCTGGAGCTCCCCAGCAGTGCCATCACCGGGCTCCAGAGCCCCCTGCCCAGCAGTGCCATTGCCAGGCTCCAGAGCCCCAAGCCGCCTCATTCACAGGTGCTTTTACCTCGACACGGCTGTTACTGAGCTCCATTCTGAGAAGAACACTCTGAGATCCTCCCTGACTCACCCATCTTGTGACATCCTGGCAGCGATAGCCCTTGGCCGCGCTGGTGCTGGCGGGGCCGGAGGCTCTTGGAAGGAGCCGTTACTGCAGGGAGTGTCTGGCCTGGATCACAGCTGCCTCTTGGGTCGCTGAGCCAGGCAGGGATGGATTCCTCTGCCTTGGACCCACGGAGACCTGTGGATGGTTCCAAGGACAACGGCAGGAGGCTGTCAAGGACCTCCAAGACAGACCAAGCCCTTTGGCATCGAGGACACCACGCGATTTCTGCTCGTTGCCTTTCTTCTCTCCTTTTTATTTGGGTTAGGAGATGAGCTCAGTGTGAGCCTTGCATGTATTTTAGCTAAATCACCCCAAATTTGCGGAAAACCTTATAGAGGCGTGAGCTGATCTCCTGAGTCATGCTCGTTGCCGTGAATGCTCCGTGGCGTATGGAAAAGCACAGGAACGGGACACGTTCCCCCAGCAGCTGGCTGGGGTCGTGCAAATCCTGTTACTGCCTGGCACGAAGACCAATGAGCAAAGGTCCTGCAGAAAGAAGTCCTGATAATCACCATTTCTTAGGGACTAATCCTAAATGCCTCCGCTCCCTGTCACCGCTCGCGGTAATAACAGCAGGTGCCCATGCAGAAATCCTTTTCCCAGCACCTCCTTCATGTCTTTGCTTTCCAAGAGGGAAGTTGAAAGCCTTTCTGACAAGGATACAGAAAAAACACTATCAATTTTTTAAAAGTCTTTTTCTCTTGAATTGTCAACTGTTTGTGATTTTCTTTTCTTTTCTTTTTTTTTTCCCCTTTTCTTGCAGCCGTTAAAAAAGTAATTTTGTCACTCAATGCACTTTCAATCCAGTAAATTGTAGGAGAAGGCAATTCCACTGGAGGCCTAGCTGGAAGGAAGGAGAGATATTTGCTTAATACATGCTTAGCTGGCAATCATCCTGGCAGTGTCTTAGCCCTGCTGCAGTCAAGGTGGCTTTCATCACCGGAGCTGTAATTTGTCTCTCTGCCTTTCCAATTGCTCCTTCCTCTCATCTGCTGCCCCAGTTTACCTGAACTCACAAAACTCCAGCTCCTGCCCCAAGCCCGTGAGGTGCACAGGGATGGGGAGCAGTGCTGATCGGCACGGTGACAACTCTGAATGGTCCCGTGCTGGTGGCAGCAGAGCTCTGCCCCTGCTCCAGGCTGGCTGTGACCTTTGTGCCTTCAGGGCTCCTTGGGGCAGCCACCCACAGTCAATTGTTCCATTGATTCCAGCGGCTATCAGATGAGATCTTTGGTTCCTGAGGGCAGGATTATCAACCCGGGATATCTAAGGTGAGAGCTCAGCTTGAATAAAGGTGCATAGATAAGGGACTGGCTTTTTGGGAGGGTGAGTTCAGGTATTCAGAGTGGCTGCGAATTCTGTTTACAAATTCAGGCGGGGAAATCCTCATCCTCAGGTGTTGCACCCTGGCCTCGGGTGTGTAACTTGGGTTCCTCAGTTTGGAAAATACAAAATTCTTCTCTCTGTCTACAGGAAGGACCTTCTGTAAGGCAAAGGGAAAATCTTGGTCACACTCCTGTGATGTCACCACACCTGGTCCACCAGAGCCCAGATTTGTGCCACCACCATGAGAGTGATGGAAGAGTCTCTGTGCAAACACAGCTCGGGAAATATTACGATGATTTTCACACCGTGACAGAAATTGTGTGCTCTAACTTAGACCTTGTCACCCAAAGCACTCTGAAAAGTCCCGGAAAAGTGCCTTTGGGAAGAGGCTGGGTAAGACCCCCACGCTTCTCCTCACCCCTCTATCATCCCAACACCCTGGTCCTTATTTTCTAGGTCACCCAGGCATGGCTTTCTCTGCCGTGAAAATGCTCAGGTCATTTGTCAGTGACAACAGGAGACGGATCTTTTGGTGATGTAAATCAATGTCACTTCAAAGCTTCAATGGAGCGATCCTTATTTACACCTTCAGATACCAGATCCTGCTGGTTCGCTTTTATGTGTGTCAAAGTTCTTTTTTTTTTCCCTGAAAGGTAACGTTTTGTCGCGAATTTCTATAATTAATCCACCTCATTTCTATGGCAATAGACGCTACACAAATTAATAAAATAAATATTCCAGCACAGTTTAATTCTGGCGAAGCCGTGGTAAAAACCTTTCCGTCATTCCTCATTATGAAGGCAGCAAAACGTGCTTAACAGAACATCTTATCAAAATTAGTGGAAACATTAAACTTCCCAAAAAAACCTTCTTTTGAAAAGTTGTTCTAAGCAAGTTTCTAAAATCTCAGAAGTATTAAATCCTCATTAATATAAGCTCAATGTATTTATGGTGTCAAAAATGTGTTTTATAAAAGCCAAAAGCAGAGTTGCACAAGTTGCCTCATTATCAATAATCTAGCATCGTCCCTTTTATGTGTCATTTCTTTACACAATATACTATCATTTATGACTTTTAGCAAATACATCATGGCAAAGGATTACTCTCATCAGAGGCAGTCTTTGAAAAGGATATGCTAATTTCTAGAGAGCAAGAAAACATCAAAACAGTGCCAGCAAATAGCCAAGGGACTTTCATGTCTTAATATCCTTCAGAAGTGCTTTATCTCCTAGTGCAACGTGTATCATAGTATAAACAGGAAATGAAACAGCCAAGGCATCAAAGAACCACCAGTGCATGGCTGTAATTTTAGATCAGGTTTAATAAAGGTTATCTGCAGCAGGCTAATCAAACAAAAGGGTGTATGTTTTAAAGCGCCATTTGATAATTTTCATTTAAGGCTCCCGATCAAAGAGATCCTAACAATGTCTTACTGACTCCAGATAGATCCCTTTGCCTCACTTTTCAAAGTAGCTTCGTTTATTGCTGGTAAAACTGGTTTTGATGTTCTAATTTTTTAGGTGGAGGAGAGATCAGAAACCGCTCTGGTTTCCTGTGCACCTTAATTTGAAAAGCAATAGAAAGAGAGCTGAGAAGGAAATGAGCGAACACAGTGAGGGTCAGGAAGATCTCAGGGTCACTTCTGTGAGCTCTCCGCGGACCTTGAAGCCCGGACAGGGGCTTCCATCCCAAACAGGATGCAGGGAGAGGAGACAAACCTGGACAAGACTGGGCCAGGCCACCGGCTGGTTAATGAGAAGGCAAAACACCCTGGAAGTGAGACGCTGAGGGGGAAAAAAAAAAGAGTAGCTCGGTGTTGGCTGGTTGCTGGGGAAAGGCAGGAGGAGCCAGACCGGCTCTTCTCGGGACACTTCTCATCCTCGGCCAGCAGGAGAAGCTCCGCTGGCACCATCCACGCACCTCTGGGGAAGGGAAATGGCATTTCTGACCGTGCTAGCCCAGGACAAACCCTGCAGAGCCTTTGCCTTGTGCTTTGTGACCGGTTCCTGGATTGCACTCTCAAAAATCTGATTCAAAATCTGATTCAAGTTCCTGGAAAAAAGGGCTGTCTGCTGATTTCTGAAAGCGGAGTAATCCCACTAGGAGAGAGAGGGAGAATCCACCCTCTTGCAGCAAGGGAGAGGCTTCTTTGGGATGCCAGTGGAGTTTTCCCTATTCCTGGTTTATTAATTATTCTGTTTGGGGAGCAAAGAGGGAGATGAGAAATTTCTCCAAATGAGACCTTATCAAAATGGTTTTATTTCTGGCAAGGCTGATGCATCCAAGGAGCTAAACATAGTTCTAATATTTTGTCAAAGCTTTCTGCACCACTCAAGCCCAGGGATGTTTCAAACTGATTTCCACACAAAGAAGATGTTTCCCATTAAATAGGAATGTTCGCCTTGAAAATAAATATCTCCCTGCCATGGGAGAGCTCATGGAAGAGCAGGAAAAGCTTACAACTCTTTTCGTTATCAGGTCCAGGCAGGTCTGACTGTTTTGGGGAGAGATCTCAGCTTTTTGGGACCTTCCTCAGCTGTGTCCAGAGGCAGGGGCTGGGCAGGCTCAGCACCTTCTTTGCATCACTGGGGGTTTTTGTGACTTGTTTGTTTGTAAAGTTTGTTGTTATTTTTCAATGTTCAGAAATCCAAAGCTCTGTAGGGGGGAGTTCTAAAGCAAAATCCAAATAAATAAAAAATTCACCCTTGGGTGCACTTAATGCGGCTGGTGGGAAATGTGCTGACTCCCGAATGTTCTCCTTCCCACACACTTCACAAAATGCCAGTTTTATTCATATACATGTGTATGTACTTCCTGCTGATGCTCTCTTAAATATTTCAAAGTATCCCCTTGAACCAATACACTTTTATCGTGGTATTTGTAGGAGCACAAGACCTTGGCTGCACCCATCCAGCCTCAGTTTGCTTCTTTTCCCTTTCAAGTGAATTTTGAATTACCAAAGAAGTGCTGATAGTCACAAAAATCTAGTTATTGGCCATGAAAACTCAACCATAAGTAATCTCCCCAAAACCAGTCCCATGAAATATTCATGGCCCGGGAGCTCCGTTCCAGGCAGGGCGGTCGCTTCCGACAGCAAACGTTTTTGGAGCAGCGGAATGGTGTCTCCTCTGCTTGCAGAAACGAGGGTGCTGCCAAACTGCTTGGCAGGAGAATCTGCTAAAAAAACAAAAAATGAGGAGTAGTTTGTTAAAATACCTCACAGCAAGTGTAGGGTCCCACCAGGAGCAGCAGAGACAGCGGTGCCAGGATCCCGCCGGCAGCTCCCTATCGATCCCTGATGTATCCGCAGCCACCCCGGGTCCCTCCCTGTGCTGGATTACTGCCTCCAGCACAGCCACCGATCAATAACCACTGAAGACTGGTAATGACCAAATGTCAGGGACTTTTCAGCAGCTTTTTTGAACTAATATTGGTCTTCCTAATCCCGTTATCAAAGGATGCCACGAAGCACGCCGTGGCGGCGGGTACGAGCTGCCAACCTTCCGCAGATTCGCGTACTCGAGACCAGAAGAAACCACTCAATAAGCTTTTTTCTTCTGCTGACCTTTCTTTCGTGGGCCATTAGATTTCACCCGTATCAAGTGCAATAACTGGCGTCTGACTGAGGTACAGCTTGTGCTTGGCAGCAGCGTATCTTCAAAGGAGGAGAGCGCTCCTGATTGAAGACATCAGAGCTGGACACTTCACCACCCCTTGGCACTTCAACTTGGTGGTTATGACAGTTTATTTCTGGGCACTCTTCTGCCCGAGGAAGTTAACTCAGGGCGAGGGAATGTGTGTGAGTAAAGACAACAATCCCTTGCTGCTTAACCGTCTGCAGGCACGAGCACAGGCGCAACAGTCACTCACAAACACTCCGCAGCGACTGCTGTGTCTGCCGGCTTTGCTTTGGCTTTGTCTGCCTCGGGTTTCATCCTTTGGTGTTTTTCAGTGTGTTCCCCTCCTAACCAAGGAGCTCTGATTTACCCTGACATGCTTTTTCATGCCTCATCCCTGTTTTCTACTTGGAAATGGTCCTCAGGGCTGCACAGGATTCCTCATGTCACCTCCAAATCTTTGTCATCTATTTTTCATCCAGAGCGTGGTTGAAGTCCTGGCCCAGCTTTAATCAGAAAACCAGAGACATTGAAGGTTGGACTTGATGATTTTGGAGTTGTTTCCCACCCTGATGATTCCATGATTCTGTTTCTTCAGCTTCACGCCTCGCTTGCCCATCAGCGCACTGAGCTTGGAGGGGTTCTGCGGCCCCAGCCAGACACACACCTTGTCACAGTCTCTATCTGGCATGTGGCCCATGGCAGGTCACCCACAGGTGTCCCTGTGTGCAGGGCTGGGGCTGTCACTGTCCCAGGAAATGTTATTTAAGCAGCTGAGCCTGCCCTGTGTGCAGGTGCTTGAGCACCTCCAGCACAGGGGCTGGGCCAGGGCTCGGGGCTTTGCTCAGGATTTGTCCAGGGCATCTTCCCAGGGCTTTGGGAAAAATGTGGACACGAGCTGGCAGGTGGCAAATAAAATATACACGGTGCAAAACATGCCTGAGCTCAGCAAATGGTGCGCCCAAGTCCTAAAATTATCCAAGGCAGTCTCCATAATTTTTATGGGAGAAAATTAAGTCTTCAAAGCAAGAAGGAATTTGAACTATCCCCGCTTCAAAGAGAATTGCCACATGCCGACAAACATTAAGAATGATAATATTTTGCTAAAGCCCCAGTAAATCTTTGTGTGGTTTCTGTGCATTTCCTTTCCCATTGCTGTTTGTTGCTCATACATCCACATTCACACTGGGAGGTGAAGGAGGAAAAACTCCCCGTTGAAAAGAGAAGAAAAAAGTCATTTTAATCTGATGCAATGCCCTGGGATATGGCTGGACTAACACTGAGTCCTGGGCATGATGCTGCTTCCAAGCATTCGCTGGGTACCAGAACATCCCAGCCTAAACAGGAGCTGTCAAACATCTAATCAATCTGTCATATTAACAACTGTAATTAAAAGCATTAAGCAAATGCACCCAGGGCTGCTCTGGAAGGGTGCTAACACCTGGCTTTGCCTCAGTGTTGAAGTAATTGCTTCAATTACAGTTCTAGGTCATTAAATATCTGCGTGTGCTCAGGGAATGTGAAGAAAAATTAGAAGGACCCGAGAAATGAATTTTAGTGACGTGTTTTGAAGTACAACAGCTCGGCTGTCAGCGCTGCCTTAGCAGGAAAGGAGGAAGGCAGAGATGATGAGAAAGGAGCTTGCAGTGCCTGTGGGGACAAACACATCTCATTCACACGGGTCTGGAGGCAAAATTAAACTCTGCCCCCTGTCTTTCCCCCAAGCAGCTTCAGGCTGAAGCAAGTTTCTGGATGGCTCCCTGAAGCAGGACAGCGAGGGGAGACCCATCCCATAACCCCGGCCTCTTCTCATCCACCACTTGTGCCTTTGAGGTGTGGGGACTTCTGGAGGCACCATTTGACATTGGTTTATTAACTGAGAAGTGGAAAAGTCCAAACCAGAACATGTGATGCAAACTACCCCTCCGTACATCTTTTCCAGAAGGCTGGAGCTGCCTCCCATCCGCAGCTTGATCACATATGTGTGAAAAGGATCCAGGCTTGGAAACTTCAGCTGGAGCAGCAGCAGCAGCCTGAGAGTGGTGTTTGCCTCCCGAGGAAGGCTCTGACTCCAGCAGCAAGGAAGGACCTGCCTCTGCTCAAACTCTTCCTCACTCCAATTATTCGCTGGATAAAACTTCCTTGCCGGTGGGCTCGTGGCTCTCCCAAAGAGCTGCACAAAGCCAAGCTGTGATTTGAATCCAGAACCAAACTCTGGTTTTCTCCCGTCCAAGCAGAGGCTGCTGTACTCACACGGCGACAACGATGGTTAATGGTTACCACGGGGTTACCACGGGGTTGTAAAAGCAGTGGTCACTGAGGGATGAGCACAGCAGAGCCCAGCCGTGCTCCCAACGCTGCTCCAGGCACAGAAAATCGGGAATGCTGCTTCCCATTACCCACTTTGCCCCGAAGGAGCTTGGCTACTTCGGCAGTGCAGATGACATTAAACAGATGAGGCACGAAAGTGGCTCAAATATGATTATAATACATGTGTGTAGCTGTCTCAGCCCCCCTTTTCAACTTGCACCATATGAAAATAACCTCATCAAAACAGAAAGGCTTTTAGGGACGAGGTTAATTGCAAAAATAGCTCGAAATAAAATAATCACAAGGCCCCAGTTGTTGTTATTAGTTTGAACCAGCAGTAAACAGCTCCAAAATTTACAGAACAAAAAGTTTGCTCTCCACTTGCAAACCATAAAATAGATAAATCAGAACTATCTGCTGGAATAAACACGGAGCTGGGTTTTAATGTGCACCAGGTTACTATTTGGGCACCAAAACTTCTGTCACTCAGGAGTCTGAAGTCAAGCCCAGATCATCCATCGATGTCTCAGCATCAGGGAAAGGGGGGCACATCTGGAGGCAGAATTAGGTCTCCCCAAACCCTTCTTCCAGAGTGTGCTGGCCAAAATCCCCTCTGTGAGCATCTCCTCTAGACCTCCCAAAGGACAGAAGGTGGAGCTGGGCTGCACGGGGCTGTGCTGAACCTTCTTCACAAGGCTTAGAGACCACCTGAGGACTCCTGTGAGCTTTTCATGTGTGTGAGGAGAGCAGAGACCTTCAGGGAAGTCTTGTGGCCCTTGTGCCCACCCCATGTGGGATTCTCCATCCCCCGGTGCGAACACGGAGCTGGGCAAGGCTCAGAACTTCTGACAGAGCTTTGCTTTCAAAGTTGGGTTTGTTTAAGTGACTCTGAGGGGTGCTGAGCCACCTGGACAGGAGCCAAAGGAAACGTTGATGCAAATCCTGCAAAGTAAAGCTACCCCCTCCTGCAGTCACGTGCATTTAATTGTTTTGCATTTGATTTCATGCAACGGCCCCAGTCCGTCAGCGTGCCAAGCAACCTGGCTCGTGTGGCAGCGTGGAAATCCTTCTGATTTCATTTCCATCTCTGCTCTCCCCTGCCAAACCCCTCGTGCTGCAATTTTTAGGACGCTTATTAAGAAGTTTAGGAACTGAATCAGCTTTGAGGCCAGATGTCCCCAAATACCGAGGTAGTTCGTGTTTGGTGCTCTGTGTATGACTCAAATCCGTGACGTTGGACTTGAGCATCCTCTGAACTTCCCATCGCCCAGTCCAAGACAGCTTCAGCTCATCCCAGCATCTCTCCATCCCTAAATTCACTCCCCTTCCCACACCTCCTCAGGAAGACATGGGAGCAAGAGAGTGACCAGAGAGTGCTGTCCCCTCTTCCTTTTCTCTTTTTATTTTTACACCAAAATTTGCTTTCCCGTCGCCAGCTGGTTGATTCCTCAGCCCTCCAATGAGGAATGGTGGCTGTCCACAGGAATCTAAAGCTGCTCACAATGATCCAATACCAGGAGATGCAGAGGCCAACACAACCTCACTGAGCATCTCCCCTGGAGCTACAGAGCCTCTTCTGGAAGCAGCTCCGTTTCTGGCTGTGGCAGCGTTCATGGGATTCAATTTCATCCTTCCAGGATGGAATTCTCTCCCCTCATGAGGGCTGAGCGTTGTGTTTGTGGGCTGCTTCCTTCCAACACTTTTCCTTGGGAATAGTCCATAGGATCAAGCTGGCATTTGGTTTCCTGCTCAGGTTTTTGGGATGTTGGACTTAATAGTCAGTGGGAGGTGGAGAACAGTAGGAAGTCCATCAAAGATAGGAGAAAAAGGCTCTGGGAAGTGATAAAATAACTCCAGTCTTCATTCCAGCTGCTTATCAGAGAGTGGAAGTGCCACCAGCAGCACAACAACCTCACTTTTCCCATCCCACCCCAACCTGGGAGGAGGTGGCAGGGAAAAACCAGTTCTCCTATGAACCTCTCATGAGTGATCAGCCCCAGCTGGGCAGGGGCAGGCGGGTCTGATGTGAACCCTTCAGGAGGAGCAGGGGCAGGAATGCCTCTCTCAGCCCCATGAGGGTTCGTTAATTAAGGTAAACGCTCCCAGAGGGGAGGCAGTGACTGCTGCTGGGGCTGCCTTGGGACTTCTGGCAGGGAAACTCCTCTGGCACCTGAAGCAGCTGGTCTTGCAGCTCCGTGGGGATTTTTTAGAAGGTAAGATCCTAAATTTGTTCTCTGCTTTAATGAATTTTGGTGCTCCGAGGTGGGGAGTGAGCCTTGATGTCCTCATGTTTTTGCTGCTGGAGCTGCAGGGAGCTGGTTGCTTTTCTGGATCCTGAGGAAGCTGGGGCTCCTGGCTGCTGTTTGTTGTTCCCAGTGGGAGTTGATGCAAATAAGTCCTGCTGTTTTGATCCACGTGGGTGACAGCAGCCCTGGAGGGTTGAAATAATGCTAAGAACAAACTTCATTAGACTTGCTGCGTGTCATGTGGCCTTCATGCAAAAATAAACCCCAGTGCCAGCGTCCACAGCCTGAGCTGCCCAAAACCCAGGAGGCCCCGTGGTGAACCCACGTTGGGCTTGGAGAGTTTTGGGGTTTTATTGCCAGTCATTAATTTTTTTTTTGCGCAAGTGCTGCACACATAGGTAGGTGCAGTTTTTACAAGCCATCCAAACTGAAGTGCCAGACCTTTTGAAGTTGGTTTGCAGCAGATTAATTCAAGACTTTTAGGATCTCCTTGCGAGGGGCTTGATGGGGTGCAGGAGGAGGAGACTGGGAATCATCTCCTGGGCTGTTGAGGGACAGCGGATGTGCGGTGGATGGTGAGATGAACGGCTTTATCTGGCTGTGAGAGGTTCAGGAGAGGTTTCAAGAGCTGTAAAGAATCTCACAGGAAGATTGGATTCCAGGGCCTTGGACGGAAGAGATTAAAATGCTTTTGTGGGTTTGGTAGGTTAAGGACGCGTTTTGTTTCAGTGGAATTTGCTCCTGAATTTGTCTCTCAGTGGTGCCTGAAGCAGGAAATGCACCTGTGGGCTGGCTGAGTCAGCTGAGGAGGGCTGAGATCATTTTGCCAGCTCTGCTCCTGTCGAGTACGTGCGTGTTGGGTTATGACAACAGAGAGGGGGCATTTCAGAGCCATCAATGACATCTGTAGCCTCGCAGGAATGTGTCAGATAGTTAATTATTGTGTTGAACTGTAATTCTATCGTGCCAGAACACAAGGAGTTTGTTTGGGTGCTCTTTCCTCCCCCTCCCCCTTCGCTGGAGATAAAGGAGTGGAGTTTAATCATTAAATCTCCATCTTGATCCATGTAGGTCACGCACCGAACCAAAGCCAGATAACGCAGCGTTTAGCAGCCTTATCTCCTGTACAATAAAGAGCGAGCAGGAAGCCGACTTTGTTGTCTGTTCTATTTTTTAATATACGTTTATTTAGAGAAAAGCCATCTCCAAAATGGGGAGGGGGGGATGAGATCCTCCAAACAGCAGCTTCTGTAAACAGGATGAAATCAGATAAAGAAATTACTGTAAAAATATTGCCTCATCTCTAAAGCTCAGAACTTTTTTTTTTTCTTTTGCTCTTTTTTATCTTTGAGAAAGATAATGAAAGAGGAAGCTTGAAACCACATTTCCATTGATGTTTGAATACACAACTGCTGGATTTAAGAACTGGAGGAGATCAAAGAGAATGGTTTTCATTCCGATAAAATTATAGCAGTTCTGGTATAGGGTGATGGGCTCATTTATGAACTCTACGACACAAATAGTTGTTAAGGCACCTTTTTTTTCCCCCTTCCCTCTGCTAAGAACAAAATGAAAAATGCCTGGAATTCCTAAGGATTAATTAGGAGTGTGGCTAATAATGTTATAATAGATACACACGAAGAGCGTGCGTCCCTCTTTGGGATATTCTCCGGGAGCACAGAACATCTGTACGATTCCAAGGGAACAGGGATTGCTCCTCGCTGCTGTAGACTGCAGTTCACATGACACGAAAACTTCACAGCATTGAGTTACCCCAATGTGTGTCCTGACACGGCGCTGCGGTGATTGAATTTTTTATTAACACATATTTGACGTTCATTGAATTTTTTATTAACACGTATTTGGCGTTCATTGCTGAGCACAAGCCGCAATTAAAGCCGTTTGTGGACGCAGGGCTGACACAATTATTTATCACGTGTAATATTATGTTCTTAAACTGCAGTAAAAGTTATCGGGGAGGGTCTGTGGAAGGCAGCAGTGATGCAGCTGTGATTGAAGGGGAGGGCTGAGGCTGTGATCCTGTGGAATATCCTTGGAGACTTTCCCATTCCTGTGGAAGGATTTCATGACCCAGGAAGGCTGTGCTTTAGTTCTTGGAGGTTTTTCAGGTTTGGGTTTGGGTTTGTTTTTTTGAGAGCTGAGGATTATATCAGGGCTTGTGTCAGCTGCAGCTCGGTAACCTCGCATTTGCATGCCCTGGGGATGGGAATGTGCTTTACCACGGTTCCTGCAGAAATGAATTTGTCCGTGGCAGCCACACAGCCCGGCTTGGCACGGAATCCAGTTGGGTGGATATTGATCCACTTTTTCTTACACTCCCAAATTTGAAGTTTCACAAAAATCATATTCCGGGTCGGTCACAGTGCAGTAAGGAAAATATGAACTTTCAGAAGTGCTTTTTTCTGGTTTGTTTGGGGGTGGGTCTCTTGTTGGTTTAAAGTTTGGGTTTATTTTTGGGTTTGCAGTTTTGGTGTCTGGTAGAAGCCGTGCTGCCTCCAGCTGAGGAATGAGGGCAGAGTGCTGGGGGTATTTGTCCCTACAGGTCACCTATCCCCATGGAAATCTGGGTCTGGAAGGGTTGGTGTTGATCAGGGGAGGGAAACTCCTGCCCCGAGAGGCTGAGTGCTCAGAACAGCTTAGTTCATTAATGCTGATGATGCAGAGGGAGATGTTGCTTTGCCCTTGAGGCACAATCAGCTCCAAAGGTGGTGGCCAAATGCATGACTGGTGTAGAATCCCCATAAATTCATGGAATGGGTCGGAAGGAACCTTAAACATTATCCAGTTCCAGCCTTTCCGCCTTCCAACACCTCCTGCTTCAGTTTTAGTGTCAAACCCCTTCTCTTGGCAAGAGATGATCACTCCTCTCCTGCCAGAACCAGGCAGGAGGGTTGGTTTGTCCATCCTGGACAACATTTGGTCCACATGGATGTAAAGATGGGGGAATTTCAGCAGGAAAATGTGGTGTTTGCTCCTGGTGCAACCTGCTCGTGGCACCCTTGTAGGATGGGCACAGTCTCTCATTACAGGATTGCTGTAAAAGGCTTTTTTTCCGTATTTTTTGAAGCAGACAGAGCCTGATCCAGCCTGACAGCTGAGCCCCAGCTCACCTCCTTCCTCCATCAGCCTTTTTATTAGAACCTGGAGCAGAATGTGGTTCTTGTGGCCTCACTTCGGCCTTATCAGATGTGGCTTGTACCTCAAAGCAGCACAGAAATGGGCGAGCTCTTACCCTGAATCATTTTATTTAGGGTTTGTTTCTTTTTTTTCTGGCAGACTGCCCTGTGTGATGATGCCCAGTGGAAAGGATAATGTTGCTTCCACTTAAAAATAGCTTGTGTTTTCGGGGTGGGCACAGAGGACAGCTTGTGCAATTAAAATGGTGATTATTGAAGTCATGCCTAATAAAGTCATCTGTGACTTGCTGAACCCGAGTTAATGACCATGAAATCCATCATTAATAACAGGACAGCCATTAGTGGCATGGCCGATGTGCCAAAGGTAGCCAATGGAAGGCAATAAAAATATCAAAAGTTAATGTTTGACAGCTTAAACTGTCACTTGACCATTTTGTCCCCATGGCGACTGTTTGAAGTTTGGATTTCATTTTTGAAAATGCCTTTTAAGAGCTTCTTGATAGCTTTAACTTTGCAGCGAGGCTCACCTTGTGTTTGGAGTTAAGTGCTGAGATTACTCAGCGGTGCTTGAAGCCCTGTGTGTGTTTATGTCCAGTTCTGGAGCTGGCTGAAAATTATTAAAGCACCTCCAGGCCTCATCAGGAACTGCAGGGAAGAGTGGAACTGGGGGCAGAGCAGTAATTTGGTAAAATGCACTTTGGAAGAGCAGGAAAAATTGTGATGGGGAGAGGTTGGGATGTGCCTGAAGAGCACAGCTCATGCCAGGAACTCATGTGCTGATTGTCACTGCTGAAAAATGCTCCAGGAATTGGTTGGGGGAATGCACAAATTCACTTTGCAAACGTGGGATGGAATGTGGGAGGGAAACAAGGTCCTGAAATGCCTTCCCGAGTAGAGCCAGTCAGGAGAAACACAGGCTGGTTTAACACCAGAGCTTTGACAGGGCTGGATGGACGTGGAGAGATGGGATCCGGTCCTGTTCCCCAGCTGAGGAATGCTGATGCTCCTGGTACTAAAGGAGTAGTAAAGGAGTGGTAAATGCACTTGCAGGACTTGGATTTTGAACGTTTCAGCCTCAAAAGTGATGGGCCTGTTAGAGAAAACACAATGGCGCAAAACAGCTTTAAACTCCCCTTGGAAAGATGATTTGTTTATGACTTCTCAAAGTGTGTCAGTCTAGCACAGGAGTGCAAACCACTTCATAAATATTGTAGTGACTCTTGGCAATAAACCCACAGTGCGTAACAATGGCTGGTGCTCCTCGGAGATTCCCAATTTCCTGGGATCCCAGTTCCAGGGACACCCTCACCTGGCAGAGCTGCAGGGGTTTCCCAAACCCTGCCACGCTGCTGGCCCAGATCTTGCTTAAATCACAGGAGACAGACTGAGAAATTAAAGAAAAAAGAAACCAATATGCAAGGAAAATGGGAAAACTCCTGTGGATGCTTCTCCTAAAATTCCAGTGAGGGAGGCCATGGCTCCAAGGGCTCTGCTGGCCTCAGGGAAGTGTTGAATGGAGAGTGCCTGGGCAGGGGAAAGCTCCAGCATGGGAAACCTGAGGTTCCTGAACCCAGGAAATAAATTAAATTCCTTCAGGTTTTTACAAAACAACACTTTTCACCCCATGGCATCCCAGCTACGCTTTCCAAGGATTTGGCTGTTCAGGAATGGGGTTCCTGCAGGTGCCATGGGTGCTGATAGCTCCTGTGTGGCAGTGGCCATGGATGGATCCTGTCACTGGGGCCGGTTTAGCTTCCTTCCCACTAGCATCCCTTGAAACTGTTGCAAACCAAAAATAGAGTTTCCTTCTGGCTGAAAAAAAATCAGAACATTTCTGGAAACGCTGAGGAAAAACACGGTTGTACAAAATATAAAAAATGCAAAAGTCAAGGTTATTTAGGTCTTTCAGAAATTACTGGCCTAGATAAATACATACCAGTGAGTAATATCTATTTATTCCAGGTCAAAGTGATCTATAGCTTTTTCTTTTCACTGGGAATAAAGTTCATCTCCTTACAAACCAAACCCCGCCGGCGCCATTAAGCAGTCATTAATTATTTCGGTGGTAGGTGGCTGGAATGTCACGGTGATGAAATATGCATTTCCTCGTGCTTGCAGAGTCACGGCTTTGTGTTCATCACGCAGGCAGCACAGGTTTGCTGGCAGAGAGAGGCAGGAGTGGTGTCTGCTGGAAAATGGAGCTCTGCCTTGGCTCCTGGGTTGTGCTCATGGATATTAACAGAGGTCCCTTCCCCTGCGAGGAGTTACCTGGTGCCGTGGAGGGAGGCAGAGGATGCTCCAGAAACCCATCCCAAGGGAAGAGCAGCCCCATAAACCCCAGCAGTGCTGGTTCCAGGTGGGACTGTCCCCGCTGTGATGCCCAGGGTGCTCCATGGCACCGGTGACAGCCCCGGGCACCGTGGCTGTGCTGGCTGTGCCCCCAGGCAAGGCTCGCACAGCCCTGGGCTGTTGTGTCACCACTTCCAGCTCCGAGCTCAGCCCCCAGCCCCTCTCCAGGACCTGCCCCATTCCAAACCTTCCCTTCCCTTCCCACCACGGGACAGGAACTGCATCAAACCCAGGCTGAGCACCCAGGCCTTCCCTGGCTCTCGCTCCTGGATCCCCAGTGCTTCTCCTCTGGCTGTCACATCCCGGGAGCGCTGCAGCTCATCCATCTCCAGGGCTTGAAGGGGCTCAGGATGCAGGGGAGACCCAGGGTGTGCTGTGTGAGCTGCTTGTGCCCTCCAGCACCAGCCCAGGATCTCCACACAGCCAGGCACAGCCCCTGCCCACAGGCACTGCCACCGCTGCTCTGTCCCGTCCCCTTCCAGAGGCCATCCAGGTGTGCCCAGCCCCGCTCCATCCTCTCCCCTGTCCCTCAGGGCACACAGATGCCCCGACTGAGGAGCTGCTGGAGGAGAGGAGCACAGCCAGGTCCCTGTGTGATCTCCCGTTGCTCTATCTCCATCCCGAGGTGCTCCTGGCACTCTCTCAGGAGCGTGTTTTCCATACGGATTGTCCACCTGGGGATACAGGATCCCTTCATAGGCATCAGTTGGTTCAATTGAGTCTCACTGCACTTCTCTGAGGCAGGGAAATTATGCTGCCTGGGTTTTTGCACCTCCATAAACTGGCACGCAGAGGTGAGGCATCTACAGCAAAGTCCAGAGGCATTTTCACAGGAGGTCTAGTTTTGGGGGTCGTAGTTCCTCAGGAGAGAAAAATAGAGAAGTCCTAAAAATCGGGAGGGAAAAAATCCAAAGCCAGAAAAGCCTCAGAAAAGGGGAAATAATTTTTCAGAAAGCTACACATTGAAGCAATTTTAAATGAAACATTTGGAAACAAAGCGCAGCACTTAGCTTAAAATTAAAATCTTCTGGTGGGGAACGGGTTCGGCTTCAAACATCGTGGTCTTAAACATGGGTCAGCCCTCGGTTTAAGAAGGAGCAGGAGGATTTTCAGCACTAAATTAGAACTGCCAAAGGGGGGAGCAGCATAAACAAGAAGGGAGAGGGGAAGGATGCTGAGGGAAGGATGTTGGGAGCAGCTCTGAGCTGCAGACAAGGCAGCGCACGGCCTGTGAGGATCCCTCAGCCTGGCTGAGAAAACCAGTTTTGTTTAGCTAAGCCCCAACTCAAACACACTTGAAAATCCAGAGTTCTACCAGGCTGCCATCGAACTGTGAACAAGTCAGCATTGTCTGGGTGAAGAATGACGCTCCTGTCACCCACGTTCGGGGGACGCCGAGCACGAGTCTGGCTCCTCGGGGCACGGCGTGGGCTTGGAGCAAAGCTGCTCTGAAAACACCAACAGCTGTTTGTGCAGTGATGAATATCAACCCCTGCTCTTGCTCTGCCTGCTCCTCTTCTCCCCAGGGATCCATCCTGTGACCCCCCAATGGAGGGAACGGCCACTTGCTGGTGTCTGGCACATCCCACACACACTGGGATGGGAACTGGGGTGCCATGGGTGGGTGAGGGCTGTTCCCTGCTGAGGAGCTGGGATGGGAGCTGGGGTGCCATGGATGTGTAAAGGGCTGTTCCCTGCTGAGGAGCTGGGATGGGAGCTGGGGTGCCATGGGTGGGTGAGGGCTGTTCCCTGCTGAGGAGCTGGGATGGGAGCTGGGGTGCCATGGGTGGGTGAGGGCTGTTCCCTGCTGAGGAGCTGGGGAATTGTGGCTGTGCCCGGGCTGTGCTCGGTGCCCTGGTGCAGAGCAGGGCTGGGTTTGGCAGCCAGGGAAATGCCTTTTCCTG
The DNA here is from genome assembly GCA_013400735.1 of Pomatostomus ruficeps. Classification (NCBI taxonomy): domain Eukaryota; kingdom Metazoa; phylum Chordata; class Aves; order Passeriformes; family Timaliidae; genus Pomatostomus; species Pomatostomus ruficeps. Next base: position 190,097 of record VYZT01007351.1, on the reverse strand, counting down.
CACGAGACAGGAGGATAAAGAGATGAAAGCGTGGTGAGCTCAGGCGGTGTGAAACATGAAACAGCCCCGGGTGACAGCGAGGGAGGGGTGGAGGTGGCAGCAGCCAAGCCTGGCTCGCTCTGCCCTGCGCTTCCCTCCCCACTGAGCAGGACCCTGCATGTCGAGGCACTGCTGAGCTCTTGCCGAGCTGCCAGCGGCTCCCAGGCTGATTCTCACCCATTTGTGCTGCTTGGGCACCACCACAAAAACCCCCAAACAGGCAGGAACGGGCCTGTTTCCAAGGGGAGCGAATAGGGTCAGCTGCAAGTGACCCACCTGCCTTCCTCGGCCACCCTAAAGCCCTGCTGTAGGACAGCGGTGTGTACCTGCCTCCTGGGGTCATGGATCAGCAGAATTCCTTTGATATGGGGCAAATCCTGGCTCATTCTCCAGCTGCTGACACTTTCCAGACCATGGTTGTAATTTGAATGACTTAAAAGTGCAAGTCACGGGTAAATATCTTTGGCTAGAGCAGAGCTGTCACCCCAGGGTGGTGACGTTTTTTCCACCATGGGGATGTCTACAGACCCCATCAGTGGGGCTGTCATTTGCTCATTTGCTCATGGCTGTTAAATTCCCTCATGGTGTCATCCCTGCATGGTTCTTAAGCCTCTGTGCTGGTCCCCTCTCCATGAGCTCCCTCTCCAGAGCTGGGAGGTGCTGCTTTCACCCTCCCTGCAGCGAGGATGAGGTCAGGGGCTGGAAGAGCAGCACTTCCCTTGCTCCATGGCCACCTCACTCTCCAGCAAGAGCCAGGAGCTGCTTGTAGGATCTGTGAGTGCCAGAAGGTCCCAAAGGAAACAGGAGAAAGGAAAATGTCCAGCATTCCCAGCCTGGTCCATGTGAGTCAGACTGGACCAGCTGGGGACTGGCAAACAGGGGTGTCCAGCCCCAAAAGTGCTGTCACAACCCCCCGACCCTTATCTGGAGATTGTGGTGCTCAGTGTGGCCGTGGAACGAGGAGCATTAGAGCTGCAAATGATGTTGGTCACCACTCTGCAGAGCAGGGGGTTTATCTGTGGGCAATTCATGTCCCACAGAAGCTGGGGAAAAGAAAGCAATAATTGGAGCTCGTGCCCATTTAAAATACCTCACATCAGAAGCGAAGAACTGAAGGCTGTTTTTTCCATTGCAGAAATTATTTGGCCTTGAACCATCCAGACCTCACTTGCTATTCTGCAATTGAATAGGGCCTTTTGTGAGGATTTTTAAAAATAATTACTACAAAGCACTTCAAGAGGAATTCTGATTGTCGTCTAGTTTTCATTTCATGCTTTCATGACATTTTTGTTCAAGGATGAATCTTTTATGAAATGTCTGTTTTAGGTTACACCCTCCAGAACCTTATTATTTGCCTTAAAAATTCCATCAGGGGCAGGAGCATATTCTTTAAGCTCTCCCATTAGTATAACTAAATTCATCAGAGTAATATTACTATTCATGCAAAATAGGTGTCGTCTTCCTTTAAACCTCTTGGCAAGTGGTTAAACTGATTTTAACAAGTATGCAGTGCCAACTTCTTAAAGCTTTGAAAAGTCTGAAGATTCCCAGGCTGCAAAGGACTATTTACATGGTTAAAATTATACACATATCCCCTCTACTTAAAACTGTCCCCTCATCACTTAAGACCCTTGCAAATCCATTCTGACTTCAAAAGAAGGAAAAGTTCCTCTTCCAAGAATTTATTTTTTTTTTCTCCCTGTTAGCACAGCCTGGGCTTTCCAGGTTGTGACAGCCACTGAGTTTAGCTCGAGGGCCAAACCGAGCTTGGGGTTTCATGGGTGCTTCTGCAGCTGAGAGAGGAAATTAATGAAAGGTTGCATGTTTTTAAAGTTGGAAAGGTGATTGTGGAGAGAAAAGGTTTTGGAGATGCTATGTCATACATCCCAGCAGCAGGAGTGGTGCCAGGACATCCTGAGGGACATTTTCTCCTCAGCTGATTATCAACGTCACAAATTACACCTCAACTCCCCACCCATCCCAAACCTGACTCCTTCCCTCGGTCTCTGCAGTGAGTGACTCCGAATGACCCCGCTGCTCACAAAAGGAACCTTCAAAGTCGTGCGCACGATGAATTCATGGGAACTAATTGTTTTAATTCACTGTGATGCTGAGGGCGGGACATTTGAGCTCAGGCGAGGAGCAGGAAGCCGCAGCCGTGGGTAGCACGGGCAGGTGGAGCTGCAGTGGCAGAACTCACCCAAAGGCCCCGAAATCCCCCCCCAGAGTAATAAATTTGAAATGCCGTTAAAAGATTAAAAGGGTTGTTCTCATCTGAGATCTGTAAGTTATTGGACTGCGCTCAGGGAGCCGCTCTGGCCTGAATTATGGATCTTTATTGCTTTCCCTCCTGGCCTGGAAACCTCTTGATAAATTCATTGAAATTCTGATTTTCCCATGAAGGTATCACAGTAATGTCAGGGAATCCTGTATTTGTTGAGGATCCTGTCTTGTCTCCAGTCTCAAGCCTGAGGAAGTCACTGATCCAAGCAGGAAAAAATTAGGATTTGATAAAGTGCTCTGGCATGGGAACCACACAAGCTACATGTGTTCCTACTGTACCCCTGTGCTTTATTTTATTTTCTAACTGTTCTGAGCTGGGCTAATCTGCAGAATGGAGTGATATTTTCAGGAAAATGCTGCAAGTCATATGCCAGGCACGTTTGTGGAAGTCCTCTCATTTTTACAAACATAAGTCAAAAAGCTGAGATGCCAACAAATCGCCTCGAGGTCAAAAGTTGTTCCCATCTCGTGTTTTCATCTGGGTCATTGTTGAAAAATAAAAGAGATCTGTGTGTAGTGAGGTGGGGGAGTTGGGTAAATGGTCAACCGCAAAGCCCAGATGCAGATTGGGATCTGAACACCTTTAAAGTTCAGGAGTGCTCGGTGTCCTGGGAGAGGGTTCAAAGCCACCCCTGGCTCACGCAGCCCCGTCTGCTGCTCTTGTTGTTGTACCTGTCTGACTTGCAGAGCCACCGGGGCAATATCTCTCTGGAAAGCCTCTCATTAGAGAAAATATGAATTACAGAAAGTAACCCAATCCCTGCCCAGGCTCCTTGCCATACTGCTTTCCCACTTTCTTCAAAGGAAAAGTTCTCCTGTATTTTGTGTGGATTCAAATCAACACACAAAGGAAAATATGCGTGTTTCTGAGCCCAGCAGTCAGCTGGGAATCTGCTCCGAGGGAGATGGAGAGATGCTGACTCCAACAGAGCCAGGTCAAAAAGTCTCTATCTTGATTTGCTGCTAATATTTTCAAGATCAGATTTAGTTTAAGTAAAAAAAAAATAAAAAGAAAGGTAGGAATTTTATGGAGCACTTGTCTGGTTGTGAAAGGTGTGCAGGCTGATGGAATGGCTTTTATTGGACTTCAGGGGTGAGACAGGAGGGTGATGGAGCTCGGGGCTGGAGATGTTTTATGGTCCCATCATTTCTGCCAGTCTGGGGCACAACTCCAGGCCCGGGACCCTTCTTAGGTGCTTTTGTAACAAACACAAACTCTGGGGAGAGCAATAACTGCCCGTGGGCCTCTGTAAATCGGTGCTGTGAGGTTTCCAGAGCTGAGTGAGTTTTGTGTGTGTGGCTGAGCAGCCTTTGGGCTTGGGAGCAGAGCAGGATCCACGTTATTGTGTGTGGAACCTCGGGGTACCTGCGGCCTGAAAGGAAACTCTCTCATATCCAGTCTCTGCACTGCCCTGCGTTTATTTGTGAGGTTTCTGGGATGTTTTTCATGGCTTGAATGGGGCCATTAGGAGAACCCCCAGGAGCTCCCGGCGCTGCGGCTGCGGCTGGGCTGGAATCGCTTCCCCGGGATGCGCGGGGAGTGAAAAGCTGAGCTCCTCTGCTCCACTCCCAGCCCGGAGTGACCAGCTCATGACAGCACTAATTAAGAAGCAGCCAACTCTCACTTTCAAAGCGGAGCTGCTGCCAGCAGGAGAAGGGAGAAATCCCTTTCCCCTGGCGGGAGGCTGGATAGTGGGACAAGCGCCGGACAAAACCAGGGAAGCACAAAGCGCTCAGCCTGGCTCCCTCCGCACAATGGGACTTGGGGCTTTGAAATGCAAAAGTCACCTTCCCAAAGAGCAGAGAAGTGGTGAAGAACAGAACCAAATTGCTCTGCTCTGATCTTTTATTTTATTTTTTTATCAAGGCTGTTTAAGGATCGTTTGATCTCACTCCGGTATTTATTATCGTGGGCTATTTGTCTGCAAATAGTCTGACACGAAGCCAGGTTGGACCAGGTGAGGTTCAGGTTGGATGTGAGGAAAAATTCCTTCACTGGAAGAGTGGTTGAGCACTGGAACAGGCTCCCCAGGGAAACAGTGGAGTCACCATCCCTGGAAGAGTTCAAAAATCAAGTAGATCTGGAAATTTGTGAGATGGTTTAGTGGCCATGGTGGTAATTTTGGACTTGGTGATCTCGGAGGTCTTTTCCAGCCTAAATGTTTCTGTGAGTCTGTGAATGGTGACATCCCTGAGATCCAAAGAGAATTCCCTTTGTGCTGCAGGACTCTGGGGGTTTGTGGTGTGAGAGTGGGGGCTGCAGGCCCCCGTCAGAGGTGGAAGGACCAGGAGCAGTGTGGGGTCTCTCTCCTGGTGGGGCAGTGGGATGGGGCTCCCCAGGTGCCTCTGTCTGAGCTGAAGTCAAAGCAAATTCAGTTTTGGTGCTGATTTTTCCCTATTCCCTGGTTTCCCATGGAGAGACCACAGAGGAGCAGCAGCTGAGGTGACTCTGGGGTGTGCTGGCTGTAAGGGCAAGGACAAAGCAAGATGTCCTCAGGAACCTTCGTCCCAGACGTGCTCCTGCTAACATTGAGGTTTAGGTGGCTTTTCAAGTGCAGTTCAAACTCTCGCCTGGGCTCTCTGGAGCATCATTGCTGAGAAAAATCTCTCCCCATGTTCAGGATCACCCTCTGGGGTTCTGTGGGATGCCAGGAGCACCAGACCCCCTCAAACAGGCCATGATTGAGGTTTACAGGGACTCAACCCCAAAATCCCATGTTCATTATCCCAAGAGATATCAGTGAGACCCTTTTCCCCTCAGCACCCAGCCTCAGTCCCGTGACCTGTCACAGGTAATCAGAGGCTGTGCTAATTAACCTCAACGTGCGACCAGGGAAATCTCACCTGGAATATCCATCCCCCGAGCGCCTAAAGAGCAGAGCGATGTCAACGAATTGGACGGGATTCAGAGAAGAGCAATAAAAATGATGAAAGGGCTGCGCTGATTTATGGGGAAGGATTAAAAGAGTTACATGTGTTTAGCTTGGCAAAATGATGACTCAGGGTGGGAGACGGTGTCTGTCTGCAAGTGTGAGAGGGGTGTAAATGCCCTGGGAGGATGGGAATTATTTAGCCTGGTTCAAGTGGGAGTAGTAAGATTAAATAATCTTTGTGGCTGGGTAGAAGGAAAAATTCTTCAAAGTTAGAGGCCAGTTCCCACGTGGAATTATCTCCCAAAGGAAATAGGTGAAGCCTCAGGATTTGAATCGTTAGAGATGAGTTAGGGGAGCAGAACACCAGGGAAAACAACACGTGAGGTGGAAAATGCCAATTCCTGTGATTCCAGCCGTGCCATGAGAGCAGTTGGGACGTTCATATCCGCCCATCAGCCAACGCTTTGATGTGGGCGAGAAAACAGAGAGGGGGCAGAGGGGGGAAACAAAACCCCAACCAACCCAACGAAAATTGTACAAATTTTCTACATACTCAAAACTGCGAATTCCAAAGGGGAGAAATTCAAACCATTGGTGTGAGCTTCCCAAAGAGTGCCAGGGAAGGGTTGTGAAATCCCATCCCGTGGCTTGGTGGGGGAAGGAGCGACCTCGAGCATCACAGCCCTGAGCCCCTGCGTGACAAACCAGCTCAGGAGCGGCTGGGAACCAAAATAAAACCACCAGCAGGCTCCCAGCTCCCCTCACAGCTTCTTATTTGCACAGTGCCCTGGCTAAAAATAATTAAAAGAAAAAGTTTTTTCCCCCTGTAATTGTGAAAAGAAGTAGAAGGAGGGGGAAGAAAAAGGTAATAATATGAAGAGAGCAACTCCACGTTACAAACAAGAACCATATGTTGACTTATCATGGGAAATATGTAAATACAGGCTGGAGCTGATCCGGAGCACATGTTGTTAGTCATGAAGCAGCTATTTAAAATTCCACGGCTGGATCATTAACTTCACAGTATCCTTTATGGAAGACAACAGAGGGCAAATAACCAGAGTGGCACTGAAAATAGCCTTCTTCTGAGGAAACCTCCTCGAGCTGGGCTTTATAGGGAGCCCTTTGTGATCTGTCAGCTGAATCAGAGCGGGGCCTCTGCTGTGCTGGTGAGCTGGGATGGGTTTCTGCTGCACCAGTGGCTCAGAAATTCCCCTTGGGTGCTCAGGGATGGTCCATTCTCACCCCAGCTGGGAGCAGGGCGGCCGCAGGGAGCAATAACTGATGGCTCAGCCCAGTCCTGTGTGAAACGTGGCTCACCTGGAAGGGATCACACACAGGAAGGTTTGTCCTGAGCTTTCGCCAAAGCTGTGGCTGTGCAGAGCTGCTGTTCACATCTCTGCTTTCGCTGCGTGTTTTCTTAGTCATCCCGGGCAGGTCACTTCTGCCTCTCATCTCTTTCTTTCCTCAGTCGATCCAGACAAGACGAGCTCTCTCTGGGGCCGGCTGTGATCAAAGCAGGGCTAGATTGAAAGAGATTCCATAATTAGGGAAAAAACTCATAAAATGCAAGAAAGAGATCCTGGACCCCAGAGAAGGCTCTGCCTTGAGCAAACGCTTTAGAGCAGCGGAGGGATGGACTGAGACCAACGCAGTCACCGGGATCGGTGTCACCTCGTCCCTCCTGGGCTGCACAAGGACAAAACCTCACAGAGCTGTTCCTGTGCCCCTGTTTCAGTGATTTTGTGCAGCAGCACCTGCAGAGAGGCCTGGTGGGAGGCTGAGCAGGCTGCAGGGGTTAAAGACGTTGCTGAGCCCGTAAACTGGGACCAAACCTGTCAGCATCCTCCGTTTCCATCCCAGAGCGCTGGTGGGAGGCAGCCCTTTGCAAAAGTCCTGATTTGCACACGCTTGGGTATTGCTCAATGGTTTAAAAAAAAATAATTAAAAAAAAATCTGTTTCTGTGTCCTCCTGGACAAAATTCAAAGCTCATTTAGGTCAGATGAGAGCTCTGCATGTGTGCTCCTGTTCCAGTGTGAGGGAGCCCATGGAAACAGGAATTTGGGTGCTGGCTGCTCTCTGGGAGATGCTGTGTTAGTGGTTCCTGGAATGAGATTTTTTAGGGGGAGATGAGAAGGGCTGAACTCAGGAGCAGCTCAGCCCCACCCAGCATCTGTCCCCACACCCCTCAGGGGCTGCTGAGAGGTGCCAGCAGCACGAGAGACCCCCTGGGACTGGGAAAGGCCTCTACAGACTTTATGAAGGGCAGAACAACCTGCTCAACATCATCCCCCCCATCAGATTTAAATGTTTTTGCAGTAATTTGGAGGGACAGAGGGGAAGGGAACAACTTTGCTCGCTCGCTGCTGGGGCAGCAGCTCCTGGGCAGGTGTGGCTTGGCCAAGGTGCTTCAGATCTGCTCTTGGCACCTTCAGCGAGCGCCCTGACATCCCCAGAGCTGCCCCAGCCTCACTCCCAGCCCCTCATCCCTCCTGCAACCCTGAGGGCATCACCCAAACCCCCTGAGCCACATCCCCTGCACGAGTCAAGTGCCACCGATGCCATCTCAGGGCAAGGCTGGCGATCAGAGCAGACAAGCAGCACGAGGACGGGGGAAGAAAGGAGTCTGGGGGAATCAAAATCATCAAAAAATTGTTGGAAGAAGGGAGAGCTAAAGGAGAAGCTTAAAGGAAGCCATTAATATTAATTCAGGCAGATAACAGGAGTTCAACGACCGCATGAAAGAGCAGAGAAATCACAACTGTGAGTGCAGGAGCCAGGGAGGAAGACGGGAGCTGCTCTGAGATGCTCCACGCTGAACAAACTGCAGGGTTGTAGATCTGGAGAGCTGCATTTGGGGTCTGGGAGCTGCAGGGGACACCCAGGAGGAGCAGGGCACTGCCAGCCAAAGGGAGAACTTCTTGGGGTGTCTCGGTGCTCTTGCCTCAGCCATGGCCTGACCCCAAATCTCAGCTCAGAGTTCAGGTTTCCAGCTCCCCCTGTGCTGTACAGGAGCAATCAGCTCTCCCAGGGGTCAGTGCACGGCTGGGACCCTGCCTGTGCTCACATTAATGGGTAAATAATGATTAATTGTGTGCAGAGCTGGGCCTGCTGCACTGGGGCAGCTCCAACCCCAGGGTGAAGCCAGTGCAGGGTGAGGTCTGGTCTTAGGAACCCACCCAAAACACAGCACAGCCCCTCCTGAGAGAGCACAAACCAGGCTGGAGGACACTTTTACCTCCCAGCAGTGTCACCTTGGGGTTTTTCTTTGCTTCATTGCAGGATCAGGTGCCTGAATTGCCACGTGCAGTTGTTTCATCCAAACTGCCCCTTGCTCTTGTCCTCAGAGCTGTGAGGCTCGGAGCCCCCAGGAGAGCCCTGCAGGGAGCTGCCATCCCTCAGTTCAGTGTCTGCTTTCCTCTGCCTGTCTGGGCTCTGTGTCCTGTTTGTTTTCCATCTCTGTTTTTGGCCTTGTTTGCTGTTCAGCCCTGCCAGTTATCCCAAAAGAAACATCACTCCCTCTTTATTATGATTGGGATTTTCCTGTGCTTCTGCTGTTCGTGTAGAAGCCCAGGTGGGGTTTGGAGGAACGATGAATGGACAGCAGGAGAGGATTGGCCAGGCTGGGGTTGGTGATGCTGTCAGGGACACGTTCCCGCCGTGTCACCGCCGTGTCCCCACCCTGTGCCAGGCTCTGCACTCACCCTGTGGCCGCACCCGGTGTCCTGGCTTTATTCTCCTCCCTGTGCCTGCTCATTTTAAGTGAAAATCACAAATCTGGCATCTTCATCTCCCCAGTGCTCGAACTGCCAGCCTAAGCCTGGCTTATTTTATGCCTCTTGTTAAATAACTCGGGAGTAACTTTGTTAAACAATATATAGCACGAACGCAGCGATTCCCCAGTCAGGCAGCGCTGGCAGGGTTCCCACTGTCCCTTTTGCAGCAAAATCACGTGGAAAATGCAAAAAGCTCACAAATACGAACCTTGGGGCACGTTTGGCAAAGCAATCAGCCCAGCAGAGTGTGGGTGTCGGTCAGGATGTGTCCGTGTGTCCCTCCAGCCCAAGTGACAGCAGTGGTGACAGGGCTGAGATGACCAGGGGTGATTTGGGGCTGGGCAACCCAAATTTTGGGGGCTTGTGGGGCACAGAACCTTCCTGAAGAGCTGAGGATGAGCAGGCAGGAAGCTGGAGCTGAACCACTGCCTTTGGAGTCTCCTGATAACAGAGTTTGTTTAAACTTCCATGATATTTTGAGAGGAAGCAATATTTGCTCTTTTGTCGGGTTTGGTTTTTTTTTTCTTCTTGTGTTTTGACAGTTTTGTTTCGCTGGGGCACTTTTATGAGGAGCACTTTATTCTTTTACTGTGTTATTCATCTGCATTTTAATTGCACACAATAAAACTTGAAAGCTCCCAGCAGAGAAAATCCTATAGCACTTCCCATCCTGTCCCAGTGGGGATGAATTGCTGGGGTCACATCGTTTGTCAACAAACAGGGCTGAGCCCTTTGTAAGGAACGCTGATTTTCCTGAACTATAAAAGTGACAGCTTTTAATTGGCGTTGTCAAATGATTAAATTTAACCTGCCTTCATTTTGGGGCAATGGGGAATGTTTGGAATGGGGCTGGCATTGTTTGGAGGCAGGATGAGAGAGATCAAGGGCACCAAGGCTTCTTGGTGAAATGTGTCATCCCCAAAATCCCTGATCGTGGTGAAATGTTTCATTCCAAAATCCCTGATTTTGGTGAAATGTATGATCCCAAAATCTCTGATTTTGGTGGAATGCATTGTCCAAAATCCCTGATCTTGGTGACATGTGCCATCCCAAAATCCCTGATTTTGGTGAAATGTATGATCCCAAAATCTCTGATTTTGGTGGAATGCATTGTCCAAAATCCCTGATCTTGGTGAGATGTGCCATCCCCAAAATCCCTAACCTTGGTGAAGCGTGCCAGCCCAAAATCCCTGATCTTGGTGATTTGTGTCATCCCAAAATCTCTGATCTTGGTGAAATGTCTCATTTCAAAATCCCTGATGTTGATGAAATGTACCACCCCAAAATCCCTAATCTTGGTGAAATGTGTCATCCAAATCCCTGAACTTGGTGAGATGTGCCATCCCCAAAATCCCTGATCTTGGTGAAATATCTCATCCCAAATCCCTGATCTTGCTGAAATGTCTCATCCCCAAAATTCCTGATTTTGGTGAAATCTGTCACCCCAAAATTCCTGATCTTGGTGGAATCTGTCACCCCAAAATCCCTGATCTTGGTGAAATATCTCATCCCAAATCCTTGATCTTGGTGAGATATGCCACCCCCAAATTCCTGATCTTGGTGAGATATGCCATCCCAAATCCCTGATAAATGGGATTTTGAGCCTGGTTCCTCACCCACCCAGACCCACACGTCAGATTCCACCCCACAGTCCCACCAGAACCAGCTCATTCTGCAGAAAACCACCCAAAATTCATCTCTGTGTCAGGGTTTAGACCTTCAAATCTCTGTGGACAAACCATGGAGTTTGTGCTGGTTCCTCACAAGCCAAAGCTCACATCAGCATCTTGTGCTTGAAGGATTCTGGGCTGTAAATCACTTTACCCTCCACCTCTGTGTGGCTTTCCCTTGCCTGAGAGTCTCTTTCTCCGTGTAATTATTAAAGGAAAAAAAAAAAAAAGAAGCAAGTTAAAGTTTTCATGCAGAAAGGGAAGCAGCTCAAATTGCATCCAGAAAAAAAAAAAGGTATTATTCTATGAAAACATCATCCCTCCATTCCGTCTGCCCGCCCCCAGCTGATATTTAAGGGATCAGAAGCAGCAGCATTGAAATCAGCCCAGCCCCGTGTGTCCCTGCACCTGTGTTTCTCATCAAACCTGCTACCAAAAGGACTGGCTAAAAGTGCTTTGATCTGACTTTAAATATTCCCAACCATCAGGAACTGGAGGTATTTTAATCTGATTTTACTGGAGCTGCGCCGATTTAAGGAAAACAGAGCCCAGAATTAAGTTCATATTCTCTGCCAGTCCCCGGAGTTTGGAAGGAGGAGATTTTCACTGTGATTTTTGCAGGATAACTTCAGCTCTGCGCTGGGGTTGCAGGAGCATCTTTGGAGCAGCACTTTGCCATCAGCTGGGAGCAGGAAGAAATTTTCTGCTCCTTCTTTTTTTCAGATTTTTTTTTTTGGCTTTTTTTCTATTCTTCTTCAGTTTCTTTCCCCACTGCATTTAAAATCTGAGTGTCACAAAGCAGGGTCACATTTTCACATCTCCTTTCACAGCAAACATCTCCTCAGTCTGGAGGATGCAGCTTCTTGTCCTCGGGTTTGAAGGTGGCAAAATCCTGAGCGTGATTTAAATGCTCAGGGCCTGATCTCACCTCGACCTGCCCTGCCCCATCACACACACCCTTTTCCCTCGAGGCAATCCTAGAAATCCTCTCTCCATCCTTCCCCATCCTGCTGCACCTTGCAGCTCTCAGAGAGGTTCTCTGGAGCATCTCTCAGCTCCCAGCGGCGTTTGCAGAGCAGGACCAAGGCAGAAACCCAAAGAACAAGGCAGAACCCAAAGAACGAGGCAGAAACCCAAAGAACAAGGCAGAAACTCAAAGAACGAGGCAGAAACCCAAAGAACGAGGCAGAAACCCAAAGAACGGGGCAGAAACCCAAAGAACGAGGCAGAAACTCAAAGAATGAGGCAGAAACCCAAAGAACGGGGCAGAAACCCAAAGAACGAGGCAGAAACCCAAAGAACGAGGCAGAAACCCAAAGAACGAGGCAGAAACCCAAAGAAGCCCCTGTTTGCTGCCTCACACGTGGTTTTCCCTCCCCTCGGGTGTGTTTGGGTGAGGGCTTTGACATCACACTATTTTTAGCTCTCTCCCGGCTGCATCAGAGGCGCGGCCGATGTCACCTGGCAGCACCCCGGTGACTCGGAGCTGAGCATTCCGCCCGGAGAGCGGCTTTAATGAGGAGTTTATTCTCAGGCTACCTGCTCGGCAGATGTTGCTGTTTGTTTTGGTTGGTGTTTGCTTTAATTCCGCTCCTAATGTGCCTTTTATAACATCTCCTGGCAGTGCTTCTGGACCCCTCCGCTGTTAAAGGCGGCTCTGAGCCGCGTTATCTTCAGATCTCGGCAGTCAGGCTCCAGAATTTGCTCAAACCCTCAGCTCCAAGCTCTTTTCCCAGGACAGCACAGGCTTTTCCCAGTGCTCCCGTGTCTCTGCTCTCCTTGCCCTCGCAGGAATTGTGGCATCTTGCTGGGAAAAGGGAAGCTGCCCCTTCAAACACAGCCCTTCCCCAGCCATGGCCACAGCACCGAGCTGCAACACCCTGCAGATCCCCTTCCCTTCACTCCCGGATAAAAACCCTTTGACTTTAAAAAATAGAATTTTTTCTTTTTTTTGACAAATGAGGCAGGCTGAAGGAAAAAGAGATGCAAAAGCACAGAAAAGAACGAGCTGCTCTAGGTGTGGTGGTGGGCTCATCAGCAGTAAGATGCGTGCCCAGACAGGGCAGGCTGAAGGATTATCTCCCATCCTGAGGGGAAAAAAAAAAATAAAGACTTTGGGTTTCCCAGTGGCCAATTGTTTGGCTGGACATTGATTGAGAGCTGAGGCTCAGATAAAGGCTCGAGGCTTGGCGATAATATCAAAAAGGCAGTCGGAGTCTGGGGCCAGCCAAGTTGTCATTTCCTAATTCTGCTGCTGCTGTCATCCAGCCTTCTGGGGCTCTGGAGAGTCTGGAGCGAACTGTTAAAAAGTATTTTCAAAAATCGTGGCAAACTCTTATTCCAGAGTGGTTCTCTCCCACCACAGCCCCAGCTCAGCCTGCTCTTGGATATTGTGCTAAACTTCAGCATTTGATCAAAATAAAAAGAGAAAAGAAAAAAAAAGAAAAAGAAAAAGAAGATAAAACACATAGGTAGAAATCAATGGAGCCTTTAAAGGCTGTGCTGTGAAAAAGGCTGCACTTCGCTGTTGTCTTTCTGAACCCTGTGAAATGCTGGGAAACTGTTTTTAATAAACAAGAGTTCAAACAGTGGGGCTCCGTAGCCAACAGTCACGCCTTAAACTCTAAACTTTACATGAAAACTCTCAGATCCCTTTGAACTCTTTTTTTTCTTCCCTGGCAGAGGATTCCAGTGTTTATGCATTTTTTTGAGATTGCTGGCGGGATCATGAGGAGGGTTTTAATATTTTTTTTAAACAATCTCCTGCCTTCAGAAACCATTAATGCCCACTAAGAAACATCAAGGCATTGCTTTGAAGTGCCTTCTGGCTACAGCCCTCTTACACTCTTTGGTTACTGTGCAATCAAATAATTAAATGGAGTCTAAAAAAATTGTTTTACCTGGTAATTAAACACCCCACACTGGACAGTTGCGAGGGGTTTTAAAGGCACTGCGAATCTACAAAGACTTGAATCACAAAGGCACTCCATGCTCCCAGAATCAGTGAGTAGGCACTTTCTCCCAGCTTTGGCAACCTTTCACACTGGCAAGGTGAGAGCTCTCCTTCCTCTTCCCCTCGCATCCAAGGTCAGGGCAGCGAATCCCCAAGGAGAAAGGGCAGAGCGCGGAGTCATAAATTAGCAGAGCTAAAAACTCTTGAAAATTTCTTTTTCTTTTTCTTTTTTTTTTTTTTTTTCTTCATTTGTTTGTTTGCTTTGGAATAAACAGCAAGGGAGAAAAAAAGCTGGAAATTGTATTTTGGCTACTCCATCAAATGCTGGCTGTCGGGCCAGCGGCCATCCCCAAGGCCATGGAGCCCGGTTTGGATGGGGCTGTGTCTGCAGGCTCGGGGAGTTTGGATCTGGGAATGTCGGGGTGGGAATGTCACCCGTGCCCGCCGCCATGGGGACACTGACACTGGGCTGTGAGACCTGCCCCAGGTCATCCTCCTCTGCAGGGCTGGGGACAGCAGCTCGGGGACGGCTTCCAAAGAGCGGGGTGGGGGTTGCCATGGGTGTGGGGGAGCCGGTGGCCAATAATAATTCCCTGTCTGGGAGGCGAGGGCGAGGGCGAGGGCCACCACCTCCTCCGCTCCCGCGGAAACTCCTCTGCCTTCGCATGGGAGCTTTCTGAACCCGGCTTGTTTCACTTCCCAGAAGTTAGCTGAGAAAGTGCTCGCTGGTTCCAACCTAAATTGGCTCTTCCTTCCTGGAGCTCTGCTTTGATCTGGGCATTTGAATCTCAATGCAAAACCCCGAGCTTTGCCTGGTTTTTGCACGGCAGCACCACGGGGAGGGTTTAACCCTCCCCAGCTGTTCTGGCCAGAGTGGCCTCTCCACTGACCACCTCACCAGCTGTCCCCTCGTTATTCCTGACCCATCTTTGGATCCCAGCTGGTTTCACAGCATCATTCCCAGGATCAGGGGCCGATCCCCAAGCCTGGCCTGTGCCTCTGTCCTGCTGGGGCTGGTGGAGGGTGTTGGTTGGTCCTGAAGACTCTCAGGTGCTGCGTGATCCTTTAACCCTCGTACCTGTGGAGGAGGAACGTTTGCTGTGGGGTGTTTTGGAAAAGGATTCTCTGTTTGTCAAGATTGCAGAAACCTTTAGGGATGGAAGGATTGCTGCATGATCCTTTAACCCTCGTACCTGTAGAGGAGAGACATTTGCTGTGGGGTGTTTCGGAAAAGGATTCTCTGTTTGTCGAGATTCCAGAAACCTTTAGGGATGGAAGGATTGCTGTGTGATCCTTTAACCCTCGTACCTGTGGAGGAGGAACGTTTGCTGTGGGGTGTTTTGGAAAAGGATTCTCTGTTTGTCAAGACTGCAGAAACCTTTAGGGATGGAAGGATTGCTGCATGATCCTTTAACCCTCGTACCTGTAGAGGAGGGACGTTTGCTGTGGGATGTTTTGGAAAAGGATTCTCTGTTTGTCAAGACTGCAGAAACCTTTAGGGATGGAAGGATTGCTGCATGATCCTTTAACCCTCGTACCTGTAGAGAGAGACATTTGCTGTGGGGTGTTTCGGAAAAGGATTCTCTGTTTGTCGAGATACCAGAAACCTTTAGGGCTGGGAGGACTGCAGGAAACATGAGTTTAGGAAAAGGCACAAATCTTTTGTTCCGAGCTCAGCCAGGCTGCTGCGAATGCTTTGAAGGGGTCAGGGATTTTGGTGGCCTCCCTGCTGTCCCTGTTCTAGGGCTGGGTGAGACTTTGATGGGTCAGCTGGGCTCCCTTGCTGGGACAAGGCTGAGGGTGCAGCTCTGCGAGCGGGGGAAAGGGAAGCGCCGAGGTAGGACCAGCCCTGCCGTGCATCCCGTTTGTCCTTTCACTTCAGAAGGATTTGGGGGGAACGGGAGCTCGCTTTGAGCCAGCACAGCAGAAGCAGGAGGAAAGGGAAGGCGAGGAGAGCTGCCAGGGCAGTGGGAGAGGGAGCGGGGAGCCGGGAGTGCTGCGACTGCAGATGAGGCGCCGTGCATGAGCAATGACGAGGCGGTGGTTTCAAAGCAGGACGAGCTGTAGGGTTCAGAGATGTTCCAGACTCCTGCAGGGCCCAAGACAAATGTTGAAAGCCAAAATTCCCAGAGGGTCTCTCTGTTTTCTTTTTAAAAAATAATAATAATAAAAAAAGAAGATCTACCTGTCAAATCTTATCATGTGAAGAGCTGAATTAAGGAAGGCAAGGCTTAATGGGCTTTCTTCCCTAAAAATAGGTCTTCTCATGAAAGAGATGAAGGGCATTGCCCAGGGAGGTCAGCCAAAATTGTCTGAAATTATGCTATCACCTAGATCTGATGTCCAAAATTAGCCTCCTCTCTCACTCGGCGAGTTCAGGGCTCCCTGAAGATTAAACGCGCCACAACACTCATTTAATTTAAAAGAGAGGCGAAAACATATGGCAGGCCATGGTTTAAATGTTAGAAAAATTCATCCTGGGGCTCTTCATCGTGATTAGTAACATGCTAATGAGGGCGAGGGGGAAAGGAGTGAATGTGCGGGGCTGTGCGGGGAGGCGGCGGGCAGGAATCGGGGACGTTCTGGGAAGAACGGAAAGGACCTGAACCAGAGCTGCTCTCACCATCCAGAACGAGCCTGATCTTTTTTCAGAAGAGGAAGGAAGATGATTTGCCTTAAATAATTCTCCAGCCTCCAGTGTGTGGGTGTTTTCTGGGCTCTGTGATTAAGACAGAGCGTTTGAAAGCGATGGGATAGGAACCTCATTTAAAGACCATGTGTGCTCCTTCCTTTTTTTTTTTTTTTTTTTCCCTTTTTAATTAATCTGAGGTTGCTCCCGGAATGGAGCAGTTGGATGAAGGTGTTTGAGGAACAGGAGGTTAATGGAAGGTGAAAGAGGAAGGGAATGCAGGTGCCAATCCGAGGCAGGCAGAGTGAACCAGCCCATGCTCCAGCCCAGCACTCAAGGGTTTGGAGGGAATAAACTCCCAGGGTGGGGGGAAAAACAACCTCAGGAAGCCCTGAGAAAGGCTGGGGGCAGCTGGACGTGCTCCTGATGCCAGCACCTGGGAAAAGGAGGGAGATTTTGTGGGACTTCACCAACACAAAACATCCTCCTGTTACTGGTGCCTTTCACAGCAACGTGTAGTGTCTCTGTCCATGAAGGGAGGGGGGGTTTATTTTTTATTTATTTAATGTTGTTTTAGCTCATGATCTCAGGGGCAGTTTTTAGATGTTTTGCACTTTTTGGGCCAGGAAATGCCAAACATTCAGGGTAGAGAGAGAACAAAACTGTGCCACGGCATCTGCTGTGACCAAGCCAGGCCGGCAGAGAGGCCCACGAGCAAGGGCTGGGAAGTTCTGTGCGTCCAGATGCAGCCTGGTTGTCACTGAGGGAAACCAAACGCAGCCTCCCAGGGTCCTCATCCTCGCTCGGAGAGGAGAACCAGCCCTGCAGCTGTCCCTGCCCACTCAGCCCATCCCCACTCCCCAGCGCTTCCAGCCTTGACTTGGATGGAGCAAGCCCATTGTGGCTCATCGCCACACGCCCCAACAAATTCCAGCTGCGAAACACTTGGGAAAGTGTTGTTTTTCCCCAAAAAAAACCCCTCAGGGCTTGCTCATGATTCCCAACCTCCAGGCTTCACATCCCAAAAGCTCCCAAGGACTGTTAAAGGTCCATCAACACATTGGAATTGGGCAGCGAGCGGGGCTGGTGTTTTTGTTGGATGGTGACCCAGAGCCGACTCACGGCTTTGAAGCTCCTCTGGCCACCGCTCACCCCGGCAATTATCCACCACGGGCAGAGGCCACCTACCTCTGTGGGTGCTCTGGGGCTCCAGGAGCCTTCCCAGGCTGCTTTGGAGACAAAAAACGCGCTAAGTGTTGGGAATTAGCGGGATTTGAGCGCGTGGAGCTGTTGGGGATCGCTCGCTGCTGCGCTCGAGCCCTGCTCAGGTTTGCTTCTGCAGAGCAGAGCTCTTGTTATCGATGCTTCTCCTCTGGAAGGACCCAAACCAGGACATTTTGGGTCCTACCTCAGGAAAATGACATGAATTTGGGACATTTTGGGTCCTACCTCTGGAAAAGGACACAAATTTGTTTCGAGTCCCTCCTCTGGTAAAGGACCCAAATTGGGACATTCTGTTTCTTTCCTCTGGAAGGACTCAAATGAGGACATTTTGGGTCCATCCTCTGGAAAAAGATCCATGCCAGGATATTTTGGATCTCTCCTCTGGAAAAAGACCCAAACAGGGATATTTTGGGTTCCTCCTCAGTACAAGGACCCAAATTGGAACATTTGGGCCCCTGCTCTGGAAGGAACTACCACAGGACATTTTGACACCACAAGCAGCTCCGTGGGCACCTTTTTTCCTGCATGAATTTACATAATTTTTGTTCAACCTGATAGATTTCAGCTAAACTTAAAAAAAAAACCCCACTTGGGTCAAAATAAGGTTCTTACTCCCTCTCAATCTTCTGCACTGTGCAAAAAAAAAAAATTTGGTTGCATGTTCCTTTCAAGCTGTAAGAGCAGAACTTTCCCACGCTGCCTCTCCATTTAGCAGGGAACATGCCAGACCTGTAATCACGATCTTTATCCCGAGACAAGCCAAAAAAACAAAATGTTTCTGAACTGCTGAAGGTAGGTGAACATTTTTCAGAGTGTCACATATTAAGGTGGTGCCTAACGAGCTCCATGTCCCACTTATAATTGAAACAGAAGAGAGTATTCACTTTTCATTCATTTTAAAAAGACTATTCAAATACCCTTTCATCTCCACTAAACAGCCTGCCATGTATTTGAAGCCATTTTATATATTGTTTCTACAGACATCCAAAAAAACAGAGGTGAGTATTTTGGAACATTGATAGAAAGATGCAAAGGCTTGTGAGGCACTGAATGGCTTCAAGCTGCCTCAAACACATTCATCTTCCCAAGAAGAATTAGGCACAGTGTGATTCATTTTAATAGCAGAAGAAAAATAATACTACGATGTAGTGCTAAGTTCCCAACCTTTGATGGCAGACTAAAAAAAGAGAGAGAGGGGGAAAAAAAAAATCTTTCTTCCCTTATGTTGTTGAAGTCTCCCTACACCCATCCGTTATGTCCAGCTTATCAATTAAGATGAACCCCATGAACTTCAGATGGTTTTTTTAAAACAAGGCACCAGCCATTTAAATGTGTAAAACTGCCTGCAGCTCCCTTGAACTGCAGGATTCAGTCCCCGGCTCTGTGTACTCAGTGTGAAGTTGAGCCCTTTGATACAAGTTTTACTGATGTTTTAAATGAAGTCTTCTCAAACACACAAAATAACCCAGATAATTTAAAACCTCACAGAAAAAAATAGGGTGGAGAGAGGGGAAGGAAGAAAAAAAAAAAGCCCTAGTCAGTGCCATTGGTGTAGAGGAAGCAAAGGGCTGGCTCTGGTTACCAACAGGACAGACCAAAAGCAGTCCCACAATTGCTCTCCCGGCGTTTCTCGCTCGAGCCGGGGAAGGTCTGGGCGACAGCTGGGAGACAAATCCAGCCCTGGCATGGGCAGCTTCCCTGAGGAACAAATTAAGCTCGTTCAGCTATGAAATAGGTTTGGTGCCGTAAATACGGGTGCGGGGAAGGCGCGCGGGGAGGAGCTCCGGCGTTTGTGCTGCTCAGCAGCTCCCAGCACCTCTTACCCCACTTCACCTTGGCCAACGAGGGCTCTGCAGGGCTGGGTTTGCCCTGAACTGCACAAGGCTGAGTTTACTCCGGTGTGGGATGCAGGTGAGCAGTCCCAGCTCAATCTCACCTGGGGAAGGCTGCGACCACCCCCAAAAGCCAACCCCAAACCATGGATGTGCCATGAGAGGAGCTCCAGGAACACCACCAGGAGGAACATCACATCCCTGGCTCCTCCAGCCCCACCAGGTGAGCTCGGCAGTGCAGTCTGGGCAGCAAGACCATGCTAAATTTGCAGAAGAGCTGTAAATTATTTAATCCTCATGCTGAAGAGCAGCTCCAGCCTTTGCCTCACCTCCTTCCCAGCAGGAACAGCCCCTGCCAAGGCAGAGAAGCTCACCAGCTCTTTCCAGCTACCACCATACTTGAGAAAAAAAACCCCTTTTGAGGCATTAAGGGTGAAAAAAAAGTCAAGACAATGTTAATTTGAAAAATATAAAATTTTAATAAAGGCTACATCTCTTAATTACAATAATTATTGTACCAAGTAATTTTTTTTTTTAAATGAAACTCTTTATAATGCATAATTTACAGTATAAGTAGAACAAAATGCCATGGCAAAAGTCATGAGTACAGGACTTGTAATAAAAGGCATAAAATATATTTATACATAAACCCCTTAGACAAGCAAGGGAAAGCTTGAACCCTGAATATAGGGCGACGCATGGTCTGTAACACCATGCAGGCACAGGTACTGTACTGATTAAATTCAAAAACACTAGAGATAGTGTATTAATAGTTCCACCGTACGTTTTTCTACAATATATACAGACTCACACAAAGTAGCAATGGCAAACAGAACGCACAGATTAACTTAATCAACACAAAACCCAACAATTGAAATGCAAGGTCTCTCTCTCTCTCGGGAAAAAGGGGTTGTCCTGTCCCCAAAAAACCCCAACCCCGCGGAGCTCCGGAGCCTTCGCCCCCGTCTCCCGCGGCCTCACGCGAGTGGTTCAAGGCAAGGCAGAGAAAAACCCAACCGGGAAAGGCAGAGAAAAACCCAACCAGGAAAAACCCCAGCTCAGGAGGGCTCAGACACTCCACACAGGCCTGGAAATACCAGCAGTGCTCACAGGGACCCACTAAAACCCCTCTCCGCGGAACCCACGCGGGCTCTGAACCTCCTGGAGCGCTAAACACGGACGTGGGAATGGGATGGCTCCTTCTACAGCTCTCCCAGGCCTGGGGTTTTGCTCTGCCTTGGACACCACTGAGAGCAGCAAAGCAAAAAACCTCACCCCGCCGAAATCCATGGACAAAATAACCTGGTGGTGTTGTTGGTGTTACTGTTTTATATTGCATCTAAATAGAGTTAATGCTTAAGACCTTTATTTCAAATTAGAGCAGCATAGATTAAAATGCACCGGTCTCTAGATGAATGGTAGGACAGTATTTTTATTTCGGCTTTTATTATTATTATTATTATTATTATTANCGGCTTTTATTATTATTATTATTATTATTATTATTATTATTATTATTTTTAATATTATTTCTTTAGGAAAGTTTTATCTTCACTCGGAGAAATACTGGGCATGACCTCACTCCTTCCCTCCTCCCCCTTCAAAAATAAAAAAAAAAAAATCATCACGAATGCGCTCACCGCCAAACTCCTAAATTTTCGATAGTGGGAAAAACGTAAAAAAATAAAATAATCCTTCCTCCCCTCACCCCACTTCCCAGCCCCTCTCTTCTCCATTGTTAAAGCAGCATATCCAAAAACTGGACTTAAGGGAAAACAGACTGTTCAATAAATATCAATAAGGATTACTGTTAAGGTAAGCTATACACAGTTTCTCTTAGTCCATAGATTTCAGATCCCCAGGAAATCATATATTATGTATGGAAGTCTCTCGAACACGGTCTGCATCTCCGATAGCCAACAGTGGTCATGTTTCTAATAAATAGTCCAGGGTTTTTATCATCTCAGTACCCAACTCATGAATAATAAATGCCATTTTTTTCCTCTAAGGCTAATTCAGCAAAGTCTTCGTAGACTTCACTTTTTTTTTCTTCATTGGTTCAAAACTTTTCCTTCAGAGTTTTGTTTTTTTTTTCCCTCTTCCCTTGTCATCACTACTGTTGTGTGTCCAAAGACTTTTCTAGCTTAACTTTTTTCAGGAAACACAGGTGCCATCAATCGATCCTTTCCACTTTCCCGAGGATCCTTCCTTCGTACATGGGCAGGACGGTCTCGTCTTCCCAGACCTCCTCGAACACCGCGCCGCAGTCGAACTCGTCGCTGGCCTTTTTGAAGTAGTATCTGTGGGAAAGAGAATTAAAACATTTTAAAAAAAATAAATAAAATCAAAAGGTAAAAAGCTTTGCCAGTTCTTTTAACCACCACATTTCCAATTTCTCCCTCCTGAGGACGTTCCTCCAGGAACACCTCAAGGGTGCTCGGGTCTGGTGACTTGAACGCATCCCCAGAGCCACAGGGATGTGATGGGATGGAGGGAGCAGGGCTGTGAGTGCTCCTCAGGGGTGACAACAGCTTCTCCAGTGGGCAGATTACACACCCCGGCACTGGATATCCCCAGCCATAAAGAAAATTAGAAAGCGCGGTGATTTCTGGTCAAATATCTCATTTAAAAATAAATAAACAGGATTTCAAAGCCAGGCATTCTTAAGGTTCCCCTCTCTCCCCACCTTCTTTCTTTCATGTGTTTTCTTCTCTCAAAGCTGAAGCCCAACATTAAAATTAGCAGCTGTTATTAAAAGGACGGATTAAAAGCAAACCATCCCAGCTTCCTGCAACGCAGGAGCTGAAACTCTGCGGTGTTCCCGCTGGAGAAAACATCCCTGGACTTGGAACAACCCCACTCCCGGGTCCCTGCTAAGGGACAGAAAGTCCTGAACTCCTTCCTCCTGTGCTTCCCGAGCCCTGGGCCGTGACACGGGGAGGTCAAGTAGCAGTGTCCTGCATTCCTGCTCTTTTGCTCCGGGTCGTTAGATCATGAAGCCAACGCTCCCAGAGACAAAAAGCACCCCCACCCCTCCTGTGTCAAACAGTAAGGACCCCTCTATTATCCTGAATTAGACCGTTCAGCTTCTTGATTAAAGGTTCCTTTTATCCCGTTTGGAGCTTTCTTCCCTCTAAGGCTGCTTAATTGCATATGCACAAATGAAGGGCTTCCATTCAGAGGGGTAGCATTTAGGGAGTCTGTCCGTCTGCCGCCGAACACCTCCTCGGAGATGCCTGCTCTCCCTCGGAAAAAGGGCTTTGCCATCTGATTGCCAGCGATGGAAAATATTCCAGCAGATGGATTACAAAGAGAAATATAGAGATCTATAAAAAATTATATACATATATATAAAAAATTAAATTGACCCCTCCCCTGGAGTTTCCAGACAACTCGGGTTGGCAGATGTTTGTCAGGGAAAAAGGGGTTTGTAATTATGATTTTCTTCAGGATGGGGAAGGAGATCAAATGAAGCTCACTTTTACTGCTAAAACTGGAAGAGCCACAGCAGGGCCTTGCAATCTGACATTTTTATTTAGTGACTTGTTCTGTGATGTGTTTTTGGAACAGCCACATCACCCTGCAAATCTCTATTTTCAGGATACATTAAAATTATTTTGGTAGGGGGATAAAAGATCCCTCTTTTCGGTCAAAGAGATGAAACCACCTCCAATTAGCCCAGGTGTGGTTAGGATGTATTTTTGTAAAGTTGTTCCAAGCAGAAGTGACACAAGTTACATCTTCAATGGCTCAGCAAGGAAAAAACACATTATGTGAGTCCTTGAGAGCCTGCACTCAGGGAAGTCAATGGCCCAACTCCCAGCAACTTCCATGCTGCAGGTCAAGGCCACAATTCCCCAGGACAGCAGCCTTGAAAGAAACCCAAAAAACCCCAAGGAAAAGTTTGAATGAATTACAAAGAACTTTCCCTTCCCTCTCCCCTGTCCAGATAACAGCCGCTCTTCCCAAGAACTTCCTCCCCAAGCCCAAGCCCTGGCTGTGTTTACAAAATTTTTATTTGAGAAAACACGCTATGACCTTTTTCATAATTACAACCTTATTTAACAGAGAAACGGGGAAAAAATAAGAAAAGGAGGAGGCAAAGCAGAAAGCAAAAAAAAAAAACCAAAATCCACCCCCACAACATCTTCAAACAAGTCACTCTGCTCTTATTTGCTCAGCAATGGGCTTTCCATTGAAACATATTTTATGTGGCAAGCTTCGCTCCTTTTTTTTTGATTTTTTTTTTTAAATTTTATTTTTTGGGACATCTGGCACCAATCGAGGCGCGCGGGCCTGGCCTTGCAGCTCTGTTTTGAACCGCTGCCATCCCCAGCTTACCCGACACCACCCACTTCTCCCTGTGCGTGTATGTTTGTTTTTTGTTAACGCCATCAGTATTAAATCACTGCTTAATTCCTTCTNCCCCATTATTTAAAAACCCTTTTTTTTTTTTTTTTTTTTTTTTTTTTTTTTTTTTTTTTTTTTTTTTTTTTGAGGAGGGGGAGTTGGGATGGAAAGCCAAGGCAGCGCTTCCCCGGCGGGGCTCTGGCATCGCGGGAGCCCGAGGTACCCGCCTCGCAAACTGATCCAATCAATAAAGAATTTGGAGAGTGGAGCATTTCTGCATGTCTTTGTGCATTAAATGAAAGGCAAGGGCTTCAAAGACATGCTTATTAAATGTGCCTTAAAAAGAAATCAATGCCAGATGTGACCAAAGCAGCCTAGTTAGTGCCTCCCCGTAACACACACGCCACTCCGGGCACTGCGGACCTCTCCCCTGAAGGTCACCCGCAGTTTCACTCAAAGTCCAGCCAAAAGTCAAAGCTTAGATCAAAATGATTCCCTGGAGGTACACACATTTGTGTAATTAGTTTCACCTTGTGTCTGTGCAAGATAAAATACTGGGCACGTACCCAAGTTCCCTTTATAAATTTCTGTATTGTCTTTACCCAGGTGTAAAGGGGTGAGATCTAAGCGAAACGTTGTTTCATCCTTGTCAGTCACTTAAAAACATTTTCTAAAGTAATTACAGTCTGACAAGGCACAAATAATTGCACCTGGAGGGGCTTTTTGGGCCACAGAGGTTTTAGCAGCCTGGTCCTGCACTTGGGCATCACGTGAAAAATGTCACAGAAAACAAACATTTAAAAAGTTGGGGTTTTTTTGGGGGGGGTGTGGGACTACACAGCCACTGGGCAGTGGCAGAGCAGGGGTGGGGCCAAGGAAATTGGGCTGAAATGAGGAGGAGCACTGCGGGAGAGGCTTTAGGGGCTGCAAAATGGCACAAGGGTGGCAGAAACCAGGGGACCTCTCCTGCAGGGTGTCCAGGCTGGATGTACATGCAGGTTGGTGCCATCCCACGGCAGCTGGGCGGGCTGCAAAGATGGTTTTGGGGAGGAATTGGAATATTTCAGCCCCACTGTGCAAGAGACAGACCCCAGCTTGGCATCGTCCAGCCTGAGAGTGCCCAGCGTGACCGACCTCTGGGCTGCACAGGTGGAATTCCCAAAGAGGGAATTCCTCTTTGGGAGAGGCCAGTGGTGGGGCAGCAAGCTGGGAATTCCTTGTACCAAACCCCAATGAGGTTAAATCAGAGGCTGCTGGTTACAGAGCAAGGCACCCAGCTCTCTGAAGCATCACCAAATTCAGTGCAAATTAAAAAAAAACCAGCTGGAATGTCCCACCCTGCAGAGGATCCCAGGAGTGCCCAGATCCACTGGGAAAGGGCAGCCAAAAAGAGCCAATGTGAAGTTATTGCCATGGGAACTAAGCAGAGGAAGCAGCAAACTGGTTAAACTGGGAGCTGGAAAGCAGAGCAGCAGGGTCTGCTGGTGTTCCTGAGGAGGGACTGGGTATTGCTGGTGGAGCTTCCCTGAGGACAGAGGTTTTTTCACCTCTAATGAAGGGAAAAGTGAGCGAGCTCCGTGTCCCTCAGGAGCACCATCTCAGCCCATCACTGAACCCATTTCCAGCCACACCACTGCGAAAAATCATCAAAAATCAAACAGCAGGCAGAGGAGGAGGCCAGCACCAGGGTGAAGGCTGAGCCCAGCCTGGAATGTGCACCCCAGTGCTCCAAACCTTTGCCACAAAGCCATCCCAGACCTCCCTGGTGCTGAGTATTTGGAGAAGGGCTGGAACACAGCTCCTAATGCAGCTGGGGAGGAAGGGAGGAGGTGGCCCTGCAGTCAAGGCGCCTTCCTCCACCTCCACCTTGCTCCTGCTTTGAGTGGGAAGAGCCTAGAGATCCTCTGAAAATCCCAACTGTCACTGCAGCAGCCCTGCAAAACACCTGCTGGTTCTTTTGACTTGTAAGACACCAAAGAACAAACAAATCCCACCTTCTTACCTGTAATTTCCCTTTTTGCTCAGCTGCTCTTTAAAGTGCCCAAGTGTCAGGCTCTGGGCCTTTAACATCCTCCTGTAGGGAATTTCTTCTCCGCAAAAAAAATAGGTGACAACCAGCTCAGTGGACTGAGAGGTGTGAACAGCTGGCAGTTTCTTTGGCTCTTTGTGACTGCAAAACAGAAAACACAAACCCCTCTATTTTTCCATTTGAGAACAGGCTGCTTCCCTGCATACCCAACCAGCATGGAGCTGGTGAACGCTGTCAGAAATACCCCGCGTGTGACCTGGAAATCAGGGAATTTGTTGGGATGTGTCTGCACAGCTCTTTGCTGGGCTGCCACAGTGGGAATCTGGAATGGTTTGGGTTGGGAGGGACCTTCAAGATCATCCTGCCATAGCAGGGACACCTTCCACCATCCCAGGGTGCTCCAAGCCCCGTCCAGCCTGGCCTTGGGCACTGCCAGGGATCCAGGGGCAGCCACAGCTTCTCTGGGCACCTGTGCCAGGGCCTCACACTCTCAAAGGGGACAATTTCTCCCAATATCCAACCTAAATTCACCTTTCTTCAGCCTGAAGCCATTCCCCTTGGGATCACGGCACAGCAGAGGCCTCATCTCATGGATGGAGGTTGGGCTCACCCTCCCAGGACTGCACACCCAGGATTTTAAAGGCTCTTTTCACCCAAAACACCTCCCAAGCTTTCTCCTCGTGCCCAAACCCCCCCAGCAGACGCTTCACCTCAAGCACCCAGGTAAATCTCATTTTTCCCAGCGAGGATAAAATTAACTGGATGCTGCCATTTGCACCCAAGCAACGCTTCTCAAGGAATAATTAAAACAATATTACCCGGCAAAAATGGCAACACTCCCGTGAATACCATGCAGCCAAATCTACAACTGCTTCTGAGGCAATGTACACTTGGCATGTCAAAAGGTCACAAAGTGTTAGTCCGCAGTAATTTAGTCTTCCTAATTTGTTCTAAGTCTTTGTAGAGTGGTTTCAGAAAAAAAGCTGCTAGCAAAGACAGCTGGTGGACTTAAGGTCAACCAATTAAAAATGAAAGGCTCTAGTCAGGTGGCTCAGTCTGGACTTCAAACATTACTCATTGCTTAAGATGAAGAGGGTAAGAAAGAAAACTTTAATTATTTAGGCCATTTTAGACCTCTCTGTAGCAGATTTCTTGTTAAAAGAACCATCCTGTAATTAGACTAATCCAATCTTTGTCCACTTTACAGGAATGCAAGTTAAAAAGAGCCAGAGACAAGATTTGAAAATGTTTTGTTCTTTCTTTGAGAAGAACGTTTGAAAGACGAAATTTCAGATGTAAGAATTTCCTCTCCTTTCAAAGCGCCAACCATTTAATGAAAATATAATTATGAGATATATATATTTATATATTTATTTATTTCCTTCCTGCACGTGCAATACTCACTCTTCTGTCGTTAGACTTGCATTGCAGAACGGGGCGCTTCCCCCCGGAATGGCAGCGGAGTGGTTTCGGTCCCTCTGCTGATTTGAGGTTGAACATCTGAAGTGGGGAGGGGGAAAGCAAGTGGGGGAAGAAAAAAAAAAAAAAGAGAGAAAAAAACAACTTTAAGAAAAAAAATTGCTGAAATACAATCTTCCTAATTGAGGTCTCCTGTGGGTCGTTAAGTTCGCTCTTTGTATCAAGCCTCACATGTTGTAAACAATCAAAGGAAGAATTAGAAATGCGCTGGGCTAATTTATCCTTCCCTGCCCAACTGAACGATAACCACTCCAATTCCCCACTCGGCCTGGAGCTGGAGCCTGGCCCAGAGGAAGGACGGGCAGATTACAGCCATCAAAAGAGTGGAAGTAATCGCCTCGGATTCCAACTATTTGTGCAGGGCAGGGTGGGGTCGGATCACTCATCCTCAGGGCTCGGCCAGGCCGTCCCACGTCCCCAAGACGGGCAGAACATCCCTGTGCACCCACCAGCAATGCTCCCCCAGCCCCGAGCGTCCCTCCCGGGGCCGTTACCGTGGCTTGGGCGGCTTGGAGACCTCGGCCAGGCGGCGACACGCTTCCTCCAGCTGTGCCAGCGTGTTGGGCGGCGTCAGCGGCGGCATGGCGGGGTCCTGCACGAAGGGGTGGGCGGGCTGCGCCCCGCGAGGGTGGCTGCCCGTCCCCCACGG
Source organism: Pomatostomus ruficeps (assembly GCA_013400735.1). Taxonomy (NCBI): domain Eukaryota; kingdom Metazoa; phylum Chordata; class Aves; order Passeriformes; family Timaliidae; genus Pomatostomus; species Pomatostomus ruficeps. The sequence goes on along the minus strand of VYZT01007351.1, from coordinate 162,310 downwards.
GTGGTGGCGGCCGGGGGCCCCCTTGGCGCACTCGGAGCTGTAGGCCTTCTTTGTGCTTTGTGCGCTTGGGGAAGGGAAGGAGTCGGGTTAGAAAAGCTGGAAAATATGACTTTAATAGCAGCTCCTATTCTGCTCGCTCCCTCTCAAAAGTCTGTCATAACATGAAAGGAGGTTTATTGCCAAAAACATGACATTTTTGTGGTTTTTCTGGTTCTGCGGAACAGCTTTTATATTAAACCGGAGGAGCAAAGAGTCTCATTTGTTTTTAGCGATTGTAAAAATAGACAGCCCATGTAATATATAAATATTTACCGGGAGCGATATTGCTGCAGACAGCTGCGTATTTACCTATGGGGCTTGTGCTTATTTTGTCTCTCGCTCTCCAGCATCCACTGCCAGACGTTCTGCGCCCGATCCGCTTCGCCCCCCGGGAGCTGCACCCCGCCAGGCCCAGGCAGCCCCCCGTCCCCGGCCGGCGGGGCCACGCTGTCCACTCCTCGGCCCGGCCTCTTCAGCAGCGTCCCCGTCCTGCTGGTGGCAGAAAGGGACACGAGCCCACCGTCAGCCCCTGTCCCATCGGTCCCAACCGGCGGGACGATGGGTGACGGTTTGGGGTGGGTATGATGGACATGCTGGTGACTTACCCGAAGGGCTCCAGCGCAGGGAGAGGCGGGTCTGTGTTTTTGGGGTGCCCCTTGCACTTGGGGTAGCAGTAGTAGTCACCACCCGCCGGGCAGCAGCACTGCACCCGCTGCGCCGCCTCGGCCTCAATCTGCTCCTTCGTCTTGGGCACGGTGTGGTGGTGGATGTAGTGGTGGTGGACGTGCTTGGTGGTCTGCTTGGTGATGAAGCCCTTGCCCAGCAGGGCGCAGGCGGCCAGCGAGGCCGTGCCGGGCGGCAGCTTGCCCGTGGGCAGGCGGTCGGGCGAACGGGCACGGGGGCTGTGCCGGCCCACGCCGGGCGATTGGCAGCCGGGGGTCTTCAGCACGCGGGACAGGTGCTCGTCCAGGATGGCCTGGGGGTCCTCGTCGTAGCTGCCCGAGGGCAGGAGCGAGAGCGGGTGCTGGGGGTTGGCCATGTCCCGGCTGCTCTGCAGGCTGGCGGGGAGCTCAGTGCCCTCCTTCTCCTCATCCTGCCACACAAGGGACGGCCGGGGATGAGCGGAAGGGGCCGGGGAGCGGGCGAGGCGCGCGCAGGGATGTGCCCCCCACCGCCCCGGGAGCCGCCCGCGCTCCAGGCCCCCTCCCGCCGCTGGCACGCGAAGCTCTAATCCTCCTACCTCCTTGATCTGCTGCAGCCTCTCCTCCAGACAGTCCATGGTCTCCTGCTCCTGCTTCAGCTTCTCCAGCCGGGAAATGAGCTCGGCGGCGAAGGCAGCGGGCTCCACCGGGGTCATCTCCTTGGGAAGCCGGTGGGTCCTCTGCAAGGAGCGGGGACAGAAGGCACAAGGCAACGTTTAGCGGGCGGCGCGGGGCGCGGGCGCTTCGCCGCTGCGGCATCGCCGGCCCCGCTACGCTTGTTGTGTCTCCATGTTTGGATGAAAAGACGACCGCAACTAGGCATGGTCTGCTCTGGATTTTTATGAGCTAGTGCTGTGGCCTCATGGAGTGACATCCTCCCCACCAGCGTTTGCCTTCGGCAGGAGCAGTTGGTCGCACTCTGAGGAACCCCGCTTGTTCTCTCTGTAGTACAACCAGCCCATCAGTAGCTACTCTGAAGTAGAAAATCTTCAAAGACTGTTGTCAAACATCAAAANACCTCTGAGGTGGGAGGGAGAGACTTTAACTAAAGGAATAAAGTGAGTATAAACAGAAAGGAGTTGGAAATTAAAAAAAATAAGATGGGGGAGAAAAAGGGAAAGGAGGGAAAAAAAAAAAAAAAAAAAAAAAAAAAAAAAAGGGGTGCAGATNAAAAAAAAAAAAGAAGTCAAACGGTTGCAGATCAGAGAAGTGCTGGTAATTTATTTCCTGGCTACACACTGGGCACCTTTGAGGTAGTGTTGTCTCAACAGTGTCCTAGATCTCTTCCCCCCCCCTCCATCTCTTTGTACAGAAAATGAAGAAAGCTGCTGCAGGCTAGCGGTGCTACACTGCTGAGCTTGGCTGCCTCAAGCAGATCTATCAAGGGAAAAAGGGAACATCTCCAAATCAAGTGCAGAATATAAAAAGGCAAAACGCGAATTTCTGCCAAAAGAAGCAAACATGGCAGGAAAAGGGGAGGAAAGGAAAAAAAAAAAAAGAGGAGGAAAAAGAAACCACCCACTTGACTCTGCCCTCCCTCCTGCCATCCCCACACACCCCACTCCTCGCCCCCACTCTCCCTTTTCCTCCCCCCCCCAAAAGCAGAAAGCTGAACTGCCAACTCTTTCACATACTACCCACCAGATGAGGTGGGGCCTCTCTCCGGCAACCACTTAGCTCCAGAAATGATGTGAGGGTAGAAAAAGGCCACTCTGCTGGAAATTGTCACTCTTACACAAGCTGGCTCTATTCAGTCCCTGATCAAAGCACTGCCTTACAGAGAAAGTCGATTTGCACGCCCTGGGACAAAATAATCTAATTTACAAGCTCAGGCTATAGAACTTTCTTTAGGAAGGAAGGGAAAAAAAAAAAAAATACTAAAAAGAAAAACCACATAAACCACCCCCCCCTTCCACCAGAAATATCATCTATGACTTCTTGCTGCTTAAGACAGCAGAAAGAGGAATTTTAGCATATTAATCTCAAGACAAGATAAGTTTATACTTGTCTGTGTAAACAGTTTATTCACTGCAGGAATCGAGAGGCTGCAAGTCAACTGAATTAGCGAGGCAGCGAGTTAATTTTGAAGAGCAGGGCAGCACGGTGCATCGGATCCCCTCAAAGCCAGGCACGGATCTGCTGCCAACACCTCTTTTTTGGGAGATGCTGCTCCCCCAGCCCACGGACACCCAGCTCTCCACAGTGATGCACACGAGGCCAAGCCCTGCTCTGCTCGGCACCGCGGGGGTGTCAGTGTGGTGGCCACAGCCAAGGCTCCCACTGGACCCAACTGGGACGTCTCCACTTGGGATTTCACCAACAGGACAAACTCAGTGCCCCTGAACACTCCTCACTGGCAGCTGGTTCCAGCAAGGACCAGGATGTGACTGGCACAAGCAGGGTTTGGAACGATGCTGAGAGCACACGGCTCCTGCCCAGCACCACGCAGCACCTCTCCTCTGGCATCACCCCGGGAGGGAAATGCCCTCCTCCCCTGCTCCCTTCCCTCCACGTGTGCCCGTCCCCAGCCCCAGCACTTCCTCAGCCCACCCAGAACCTGCAGCTCCCGCCTGGACTCACCGGAAAATGAGGTAGAGAAACTTGACCGTTGGCCTTGACGCTCCGGTGCATCTCCCGCTGGAGCTGCTTCTTGCTCCCGATTCTGTACGGGGGGATCCCATCTCTGCACAGGGAAGAGAGGCCACCGTCAGCTGGGGCTGTCCCCATGCTCTGAGACACTGCTCCATCCCCTCTGGAACCACCCAGGCAGCCGCAGGGCCTCGTTCCCAGAGGTGCTGAGCCCTCTGGATGTCACCTGAAGCCTCCAATATCCGGCGGTGTGGGAAGCGCCTGTGTCACCAAAGGATGCACATGGATGTGCAGTAATTAAGCAAAAGCTGAAAAGCTGAAGGCAACTCCACATGGGCAGGCATCCAAAGATCCCATCAGCTTCACTTCCAAGGCCCTTCCAACAACAGGTTTCTGCTCCTGACCTTTAATTTCAGCTTTTTCCCCACCAAATGACAACTCTGCAGGACCACAGCGTTCCTCAGGCTCTGGAACACCCCATGGAGTGCTGGCACCATGGAAGAGGCTGAGGATGGATGGCCACCCAGGGGCTGCTCCCATCTCCAGTCCCATTTTAGATCCAGGATGTTTCCCTTGCCCTGGGGCTGGAGGCACAGGACACCTCGAGGCATGAGTGTCGCCATGGCCTGTCCAGGACAGGACACTGCTCCCCACGGCCACCCCAGCTTCTGCCAGGGAGCCACGAGGAGAGACCAGGCCAGGAGCTCACGGCTCTCCAGTGGGAACAGCCCCCTGCACATCCCTCTCCAGGCCCCACAGGGCAGCTTCAGCCGGCCACACAAAAAAATTACCGCAGAGAGGATGAAAGGGCCTTGCAGAGACAGCGGGGCCAGCCGGAAGAGCATGCCTGGAGATCCTGAATGTCTAATTCCACCACTTCCCTCAGACTGGCTGCAGAACCTTGATCTGCGGTGCCGTCCCTTTCATCCACCTGCCCCCACACCTGACTCATCTCCTGAGAGGAGAAAATAACTCCAGCCCAAGGAGGAGCAGACAGAGCCAGCCCCACGCTGCTGTCAGAGGAGCCAGCGTGGCACGGTGTCCCCGCGTGTCCCCTCCCGTGGCCACAGGGCTGGTGGACAACACCAACAGGCAGCTGGAGGGCAGAACACCCTCCCAGAGCCACCGTGTCCCTCCCCTGGGGGAGGATGATCAGATGGCACCGCTCAAAGCTGGAAGCAGAGCTTTGTGAAGATCTTGGCCAAAGCCTCCCAGTTGCCATTAAGTTGCTTTAATGAGCAAGATTAAGCTGCAAAGCCTGGAGTGAAGGATCAGAACAATCCCATCTTAATAAACTTGGAAAAATCTTTATAATAAAAACGAGCACGCTGGGAGGCCCTTGATGCCACAAGATGAGCACCAGCCTCCTCTAGACACAGTTTCTGAGCACATGTGACACGGAAAGTGAAAGGAGCTGATTGTCCCCATGTCCCCACTGCACAGCACGGGGCTCCACGAGCTTTCTGGGGGAGCAGCCCAGCCCAGCCCAGCCCAGAACAGCCAACACAGCCACTGGTGGCCACCTCTCCATCGCTCCATGAAGCATTTCTGCTCCACAAACCCATGGGGCGAGGGGCTTGGGGCACATGACATGTCTCAGTTTTGGGGAAGAATGGGGGAAATGCAAATCTGAGGGTGAAAACCAAGCCAGCTGTTCCTTCAGAGATGTGTTTATTAACTGGGGCTTCCCGAGACAAGGGGAGACCTTCAGCATGGGGAATGCCCAGTAAAAGAGGCATCTCAAAGGGAAGTAAAAACACCAGCAGGAGCATCAGGAGAGGTGGGATGAACCCCATTAACACCCTCCATGGAGGAGGAGGTGTCCTCTGTCCATGGAGGAGGCCAGAGTGAGGAGCAGGGGAGCAGTGAAGGGTTCTTTGTCCACCATGAGGGCACAGACAGGGTGTCCTGCAGCCACCCTGCACTCTCCACTTCCCTCCAGCTCTGCAAGCACGAGATGCTGTCCCCAGCCCCTCTGCTGTGCCACACATCCCCCTGTGGGGCGTCCCCACATTCCCAGCTCCACAGGGACCATCTCTGCCCAAGGGAACAGTGCTGGGACAGGCCAGGGAGCAGGAGGGGGACTCACTGGTAAAGGTGGAGGAAAAGCACCGCTGACCCAACACCGTGGGTTCCTCACTTTGAGATCTGCCCTCATTCAGGCTGGTACAAAACCTGCTCCTTCCCCCTAAAATTCCCCCGGTTACAGCAGAGAGCCCCACACCAAACCTGCAGCTCCCTGCTCCCACAGCCCTGCCCTGGCAGGAGAGTTCTGTAACTTGTAACAACGTGCAGAACTGAAAAAAATAATTAAAAAAACTCAGAGCTATTTCTCTGGGATGGGAAGGCTGTGGAGCAGCTTGGGAAAGTCAGCCTGGGGAATGGGAAGGGACTTGAGCAGACACTTTGCTGAGTGCTTTCCTAGAAAATGGGGAAAATGGGCAAGTCCAGGGTCAAAGGGGTGACCAACGAGTGACCCCTGACTGCAGGAGGGACAGATGGATGGAGCTGGAGCCAGGATCGGTCCAGCAAGAGATATGAGGACCAGGGGGAACCCCGATGCTGCAGCAGCTCCCCCAGGCAGCAGAAAGGACCTTGGAAGGGAAAGGGCTGAACTTGGCCAGAGGTTTTGGGGCAGGCCAAGGGTTAAGCCCAACTCTCCAGGTGCCACCTCTCCCCCTGCTCCACCAGCAACCACTTGCACTCACTTTCTTGGCTACTCCAAGCTGCGGCCTGAGGAGCTGCAGAGTTGAGGCACTAAATAGTGGAGTTTAATTATAAACATTTCAGCTAACCAGGCTGGGGCTAAGCCAATCTGTTTCTGGGGGAAACACTAGTTTGAAGTCTTCTACCCAGTCAGCTGCCATTTAAGCTGAGCCAATTATCTTAGCCTTTTGACTCAGATGTGCCTGACCTAACCTGAATGTAGTTTTACTGCTGCTTTGAAATATCAGACTCATGCGCATATGCATTCACTCCCATCTTCATTTGGCAACGGCTCTGAAACAAGCCTCTGATCTTGCCAACATCAAAAGCCTGGTTTGTAAGATAAGGTAATATTTGAAGTTTGCTCAGCAGCATTCCCCTGTGTCCAAAGTAAATCCATAAATAAGATATAAGCAAATCCTCCCCCCCCCCCCCCCCCCCCCCAATCAAGAAATGGAAATAGAAATTTGCATGATGCTTTGTGGCTATTGCAAAATATAGAGGGACAGACTGATCCCTGGGTTCTGGAGTAAAATAAAAAAGGCAGATTATGCATTATTTGGAGATTTCTCCTAATCCCAGTGCAGTCCAGACTCAGATTTATTTTTTTAAAAAAAAGCTCCAAACTCACTTCACTGCTGTGTCTGACAGACTTTTCCAGAACAAGTTTTTCCTCTTCAGTTGATACCAATATGAGCCAAAAGAACTCATTTGCATTCGCACTGCTGCTGGAACAGAGCGAGCTGGGGACCCCCGTTCCAGGGGGGTGAATCCTGCCAGGCCGAGCACCTGGGCACAGCCAGGGAGGGTCTGTGCCCCCCGCACACCCCTGACACCTCCAGCCTCCAGCAGAGCCGCTGCCAGGAGCGAATCGCAGCTGCTCTCCAGAGGTGTTTGCTGGCAGCAGCCCTCCCTTCTCCTCTGCAAAGCAAGCTCTACATCAGCCCGAACTTCAAGCCCAGCCTCCAGAAGCACCGGTTTAGCTCTCCCTCTCCCAAAACCACCCAGAGGTGCGGGGGGCCCGGCTGTGCGGCAGGAAAACCTCCCTTTCTGCCAAGGAAACCTCCCTTTCTGCCAAGGACATCTCCCTCGCTGCCACCCCCGGGCCTCCCCGCCGCCCCCCAGCCTGGAGCTGCGGGCAGTTTAATCAGCCAAGCTTCCCCAAACTCTCACAGCCTGCGCGGGCCATTGTTACGGCAGGAAAAAACAGGCAGCTCCTTTCAGGCGCTGCTTTATGGGGAGCTCCTATTCACTTGTTCAAGCAAATTTCAAAGCGGGCTGCTGCCCTCTCATCCCCGCTAAGCTCCCCTGGACTAACAATGGGCTGAAAGCGATTCAGTTAAGCCTTTCATCCACCATGCACTTTATTTCTCACTCAGTGCTCTCATCTGTATAAGGCCTACAATTGGCATTGCTGTGAAGAGAGGGTATAATCCTAGCCCTGTGAATCCCAAGTGACCCTACACTGGTCCAGAAATGACTAACCCAATGAATGCTCTGTTGACACATGATCACATACAACCAGAGCCAGTAAGAAGAAATAAAGAAGTCACCCTATGATTCAGCTCTTTTATTTAATGCCAATATTGTTCAATAAGGGAATCTGCTGGGACAACAAACTATTTTTTTCCGTAATATCAGTTCAAAACACACACATGCGCGTTAAAAAATAAAATAAAATGAAAAAGAGCTTTTTGTTTATGCATCGAGGATTTTGGGTAAATCCTGTTTTCCGTTGCGCATCTTCACGCATGTTGACTTTGAAAACCCGGCATGGAAACCTCTCTGAGGAGCACACAGGGACCACTGGACATGCCTGACACACACACTGGAGAAGTTCCAAGATCAAACACCAGCAGAGCAGCACTCTGCTTACACGTGGGCTCTTCTAGAGCACTTGCACTCAAGTGAAGACCAGGAAACACAAACAGCAGCATCTGCCTTCTGCTCAGCTCAAGGAAAGGGTCTCTAGGAGGACTAAGAGAGACTCGCTGTCCTTCTACAGAAACAAAAGCACCATCCCTGTCCTGCTGGGGAAAGCAAACTGACAGACAAACCCTGCTCCCAGCTGCACACTCCTCAGCAGCCAGGAGAAGACAGATCCTGCAATTCCTGGGCTCAGCCTCAGCATCAGCTCTCATCCCTCCATGCCCCTGCAACACCCAGACCTGCTCCATGCAGCTCCATCCACATGGCTCTTTCAAGACTGCCCCAGCCCCACCAGACGAGCAGCTATTTGCCCCTTCAGGTCACCGGCCCTATTAATGTACATTCTGACACTAATGACGAACGTTAATTACAGAAAGCACTTCCTACAGGAAGTCATCTCCTTCTCTTTGATGGCTGATAACCGGTTAAGGAAGCCTGGCCTTAAGACAAAGGCTCAGGGAGATCCATTCGCTCCTTGGGTTAGTCAGGCAGCACCACGAGCCAGGGCAGAACGTGTTTGCTCAGCTGCAGTTGCAAAATGGCAAGAGAGGGATGCATGAATTCCCTCCATCCGATACCTGCGGCCAGGGCGCGAGGGGAGGGAGAGGCTGCCATGCCCTGGTTGGGTCGAGCAGGGTGATGATCCATCACTCCCCAAAGCCCCACAGAGCATCAGCACGGCCGATTTACAGCAGTCCCGCCCCAAAATGTGGCCAGCACCGGATACTCACACGCTGCTGTCCGTCATCGACATGGAGTCGTCCGTCAGGGCATCGCTGGAGATCTCGCTGTCGTTGGCGCTGGTGGCCGGCGCGAAGACATAGCCCGAGTTCACGTGGTAGGGGTTAACGGGGTCGTTCCTCTTGAAGGACCTGGGCACAGGTAGAACAGGATCCCGTTACAGACAGTCCCAGGCTTTGTGGCAGCACCATCTTTATGGGAACCACATCCACTGCCTGCTCAGCCTCGTCAGAACCAAGCAAGCATCCACTGCTCACACCTCAGCCAGGACACTGCCTGAGCCAGGCACTCACTTTAGCATCTTCGAAAGCACTCCAGAAAATCCCGGGAAGCACCTCTGCATCTTGATACCCTCAAAAACTCAGTCCTTAAGGCTTGGTGCTGCACTGCTGAGGTCAGCAGGAGTTCTGCTGTTGGCACCAGTAGGGAAAAGCCCAAGGAGTTCACAGCTCAAAGCCACGAGGAACCAGCTAACACTGCTGAGTTCTACTCTGAAGACAAGGGTCAGGATCCCTTTGGAAACACAAGTTTTTGGTGTCTGTGCTGCCTGAACCAAGAGAACTGCCTGGAACAACATGGGCAGGACCCCCACGTGCCCGAGGCACAGGGCAGGGCTGAGACCTGCTGCCCCAGCCCTGGCCTCCCAGAGATGGACACCACCTTCCTGGCACTGCAAAAACACACAACAAAAAGGCCCAGCTTTCAGGAGAACCTCCTCCTCATGTTTTTTTGGCATGAAGTTGGGTGGATAAGAGGAGGATGGATGGAGGACACGAGGAGCAGCCAGCAGGTTGTATTAAAGGGCAGTGGGTTACCGATACCAACACCTCTGGCTTCATCTGGAGAAGCAAACCCCAGGCCCAGGCTGGATGTGTGAGCTGAGCACCCAGGAGCAGCCCTGTGAGGAATTCCTGGGCAGTGACACAGGCGGTGATGGAGCAGGGCCAGGTCACCATGGCAGGGTCACCACGTGGGGGGGCCCTGGGCAGCCCCTGCCCGCTGCCTCCATCGCTCCAACCTCCCCGCCAGCACCAATACACACATCCTGGCAGGTGATAAGGGGATTATGCAGGGAGGTTTGAAAGCCCCGTGTTAAGGTGCACATTTTGTTCCTCTTCCAGGGCAGGATGGGGTTGTTAAACTTCTGCCTTTGTATATCAAAGCAAAAGGCCTTGTCATCTGATAAGGACTGCTGATTTTAATAATTAGGGCCACTTACCCAGGACTTGGGGGCCTAAGGAATGTGCCAGCAGGCTCGGCAGGTTGTTTTTTTTTTTAATGGGCTTTCCATCTCCCTGCCTCCCTGGGGCTGGAGGGACCAGCTGGGTTTAAGTGACAGCAATGTCCTCCCACTGCCCCGCTCTCCATCTCCATCCTCATCCCTGTGCCCCATCACCCCATCCCTCCTCCTCCAGCACCAAAAACAGGAGCTTCAGCAAGGCTAAAGTTTTTTTAAAAATAAGGGGAGGGGAAAAAAAAACTTGAAAAAGGGCGGGGGAAGGCTGGTGGGGAAGATGGGCCTCTCTGGTATGAGCGGCGCGGGGCTGGCTGCAGGCAGGTATTCAGCCCAGCCGGGGCTGCATTCCTTTCCAAGGAGGCCAAGGCATTGCTGATGGGGAGATCAAGATGTTAAAAAATATATATCTGGGAAGAAGAAGAAGAAGGAAGAAAAAATGAGATAGCAAGGAATGCCACAGGAAAGAAGTTAAATCTTCAAAGATAAATTAATTCCACATGTGGGTGAAAGCAAAGTTATCCCACTGCTGCTACAAGAAAGTTCCTCTGAAAACCATGGAGTTTTCTGCTCTGGATCAGGGGGTGTGCAGTCCCAGAGACCCTTCCTAGGGCTTTGGGGGTCACTCTGTAAGGGCTGCAGCTCTTCCCACGGTTTGATGTGAAACCATCTCAGGTGCTGAGAGCGCAGCTGAGGACCCCAGGATGCTCCAGGGGGCTCAGGGATGCAGCTGCTCCCCAGGACAGCACCAGCACCGTGCTGGGCGGTGTCTGCCACCCCTGTCCCAGCCAGGGGCGAGGATCTGCAGGGCTGTTCTCACAGAGGGATTCCTGCAGAGGCTGGGCTGGGGGCGGAGGCAGCGGGGCCCGTGGGTATGGCACAGCCAGAGGAGGTGTGTCCTAAGGTATCATCAGAGAAAGTGGCCACAACTAACTCAGCTTCCCAGCAGCGCTGGGCAGCAGCATCACTCACCCACCAACACCTCATGGACAGAAAAAATAATAATAATAACCCCTAATAACCCTAAGGATTTTTAAAGTCCTCATCCTTGCTCCACAACCAACACCGAAATCTCCCCATCCTTTCAGAAAACCAATGGGGGCTGTTTCACGTTTAATGTTTTCAGGTTGTTCTTTTTTTTTTTCCCCTTTTTAATTTGACCACCTCACTCCAGTAATTGCACCCAGATGCATCAAGTTGCCTGGGAGGGTTTTAAATTCCAGGGAAAGCGGTGGTCTCCTGCCACAGATGCTGCGCACACAAACACAGCCCAGCTCCAAACTCAATATGCAAAGTGTTTTCAGCTGTCAGGTAGCAGTTGCTCTGGAGCTTCAAGGAGAATGTCTGATGTTTCTCAGCCTATTCTTATCTTGATGCGATGACACACAGTTTGGAACTCTCTCTCTCTCTCTCTCTGCTATGTTAGGCAATGGCCATATCAGAGGTATTATAATGCCACGAAAATTTCAGGGGGCTGTATCCCCCCGTTATGAGGGTGCAGTTTCAGAGTGTGGGTTGGTTTTTTTAAATTGTCAGATTGCTTTTGGGCAGGTCAAGCCACAGACTTACACAGAGAGGGGAAAACCGTACAAGGAGCACTTGGAGGCAGCATTGAACCTCATTAAGTATTTTCTTGGGACAAACATCACTGGGCAACCAGGGGTTTAAAAACATTTTTTAAAAAAAAGGCAAAAAACCCCACACATGCACCAACCTGAAGAAGGAGGAAGAAAAAAGTATATTTTAACACAACTATGTTAATCACAGCTTCCATGCTCTAATTGTAGAACACTGCTTGGAGCATAGCTTTACAATGGCATCATTTACTTTGATAATTGAAGCCAAACTGGGTTCCAATAACTTCACACACAAGGAGCTGCAGCGGCGGGTCCGTTCAAAGGCCAGGAAGCATGGGGAGCCGGCAGAAGGCCATCTGCAAGCGCCAGCCTTGCCGTGCCAGGCCAGTCCCACCGATGGCACAGCCTAATGGGAGGCAGAGGAGCCCACCTTGGGCTGGAGAAGCCCACGCTGCCCCAGCGGCACAGCAAAGCGAGGGGCGCTCGCTGTGTACACAGAGCCGTGCGTGATAAATTTAGCAGCGCGTATAAATAATAGCTGGAATTCCTGGAGCATGGGGCCAGGTCCAGCACAGCGGCGTGGGGAGGCCGCTTTTAACCACAGCACAGCCCAGAGGGGAGGGGAGTCGCCTGCGAGGACAAGAGGGAGGTCCTGCTTTTAGAATATTCCCTGTATTAGGGCTCCAAATATACAGCCAGCAGTTTGCTCCCCAGCCAGGTGCAAACTCTGTGTTTTCACTCGACTTCTCCTGTTCCTGTCCATCACCGGTGCTGGGGCCAAACCAAGTCTTTCAACTTGTCCGGTTGCTGCGGTCTGCGCTGGCCGTGGGGTTGGCCGTGACTCCGTGCCCCGGCATTCCCAGGTGGGCTCCCATGCAAACACCGGGCTGGCCCGGGATCACGGCGCTCCCACCATCAGGTGGGCTCAGCCCAGGGCTGCCGGCTTTCGCTGGGATAATCCCATTGAAACCCACCCAAGCGAACGGCCGGAGCCTGCACAGCCCTTCCAAACCAGAGCACACCGAGCAGAAATTCCTCAATTCCAACGCACACATGAGGGAGGTGTGGTTTGGCCACTCACCAGGAAAGACTTTGTGCGAGCTTCAGCTCCAATCCTAGCCGCGATCCTAAAGGCTGAGTGATGAGAGATAACCCATCCATATGCTCATCAGCTTCGAGCACATGCACGCACAAGTGGCTTCACAAACGGGAGGAACTGAGCAGCATCTCAGCTTGACCTCCCCTCTCTTTGCATTGAGATCTCTTGGCCCCATGGAGAGCAAAAGCTCCTGGAAATTCAACAGAAGGTGATCAAAGCAAAACGCACTACCTAATGTCCTAGGAGGGTAGATCTGACATGTGAGGAGCAAGCTGCATTAATCCCTGGACAAAAAAAAAGAAAAGAAAGAGGGGGAGGAAGAAAAAGAAAAGGAAAAAAAGCCCAGCACTAATCAGGCAAGCAGCCACGGCGCTGCAAGAGCTCTCCTGGACAAGGCACATGTGGGTTTAGCAGGGCCTGCAGCTCTGGTAGAACATACAGCCAAGCCCTTCCAGCTCTGAATCCCAACAAAGGCTCAGAGATAAAAGCATCAAACATCCCCCTCCTGGAAAGCCAGCGAAGGGCAGCAGTTCAAACCAAGTTGTGGAGAACAGCAGATGCTCAGGCAGCAACACCCAGGCACGAGATGAGGATCCCAAGCCCCAAGTGCTCCACAGACCAGCTGCCAGCGCTGCCCCCCCGCAGCCCCCCCGGCAGGAGGGGTCCGGGGGCCGGGGATGGAGCGCATCCCTTCTGTCCTCACGCCCTGCGCCTCCATCCCTCCCCTCCGGCACAGCGACAGCACCAAAGAGGCTCTGCTCACCCTCCGGGGCAGGGGGGAACCTGCCAGCACCCCACGGCACCAGGAAGCCCGGCACAGCTGGAAGCTCTCCGGGGGCAGGAGAGGAGCGCTCCAGCAAAGCCTCCCCGGGAGAAGCCTGGTGCCCTTTGATGTCCATGAATCACAGACACGCTCTCAAAATTCCTGTAAACGAGATGTCAAACACTCACCATACCAACCCCCAGGCTCCCCGGCCGGCGGAGGAGAGCGCACATCTGCAGCAGAGCCCTCTCCTCTCAGCCCTGATTCAACAATCCACATTTATGGCAAGGGTGGGGAGAGGAAAGAATACATTTTCAGAGGATTATACAACTCATCATTTGCTCATCAGTCTCTCTTTCCCATCCCCCCCTTCACTCCGAGATGCCTCTGACTTTCCTCACCCTCACACGGCTGTGCCACCAACATTTCCAACAAAAGAGAAGGGTCTGGCCATGCGGATGCGCCCCAGGAAGAGGGCACAGGGACACCCTGACACCACACAAGGTCCCCACATCCCTGCCGACACAACCACCTCTGAACGAGTCTAACTCTGAGCTGACAGCCAACATGAGAGCACCAAAGACCTTCCAAACATCCATTACTCCACACCTGGAATGCCTCCACCACCTTAAACACTCCAATTTAAACCATCCTCCTGTACACACGGGCTCAAAGCCACCCTCGATGGCTCTGACATGACACCAACACCCCACGCCATGGAGAGGTTGCACATCACACACACACGGAGTCAAAATAAAAGCAAGATTCTGCCCAAGTTGCAGAGTTTGATGCAGTCAGTGCACACATTTCCTCTTCCACGACCGCACAATTGCTTCCCACATAACCACCATCGTTAAACACCGGTTGATGGTGGAGTTGGGGAACTGGAAGGTTACATTATTCATGTGTCTCTATGATCCACTCCACTACTGCTCTTAATAGGTTTGAAAGTTGAACCAATAATTAACGTATGTCCGGAGGACATAGTTGCTATGAAGTTTTTGATCTATAAAAGAACTGGAAGAGCCAATAGGGCTTCAGAGCACAGGATCTTGTTTTCCTCTGCAGAGGGGGGAAAAACCCCACACTCGGACAACACCCCACAAATTCCAGCGTTTGGAGGTGTGGGGAAGCAGCCGTGCTTCCAGCCCTCCAGGAAGCCCTGCCTCCCCTCGATTCCCACCCCAAGACCCTTCTGAAAAACACTCTCAAAGTCCTTAAAGTTAAAACAAAGCACAGGTTCCAGGGGCTCCCTTACCTGTATCCGTTCTCGATTGTTTCCGTGGCTCTGACATTCGCTGTAACCCTCAACGTCTTGCTGGATAGTCCAACCACCGAAGGCAAGATTTTGCTTTTAAAGTCTGCACAGCTCCATTCCTCTTCTTCATTCAAGGTCGGGAGATAGCCACAGACAACTTTTAAGCTCCCCAGTCCATTGCTGCTCATGTAAGCGGGGTTCTCTCCTCCACTCCGTACATATTCGAGGTATATATCAGAAGTTAAAAACATCTGGTAAGCATTTTCCTCCATCACAGTCTGAATCTCAGTCTGTGCCTGATCAAACATGATGGAATCTATCTGCTGCTTCTTGATGCTGTCCCTTATGTAGGTCTTGGTGGCAGGTTTGAGCTGCTTGGAGACGATGCTGTTGTTCTCGATGTACCTTTTGTAAATAGCTTTGGCTACTCGCAAAGTTTTGGTATCCTTAAGGTCCATCTGCCTGAAGCCATTGCAGGCAAACCAGAAGTCTAAGGTATCCACACATTTTTCCCTTTCCAGAAAGGTCCGAAAAAGATAGGCACCATCTTGATCTCCCAAGAGGGAATGCAAGGATTTGGTCCATCTGGCCAGAGGGGAGTCTGGGGACGCGCTGCCCTCCGGCTCCCCGAGTCCGTTCTCATTCCTCCGCGGGGCAGGAGGCACCGGCATGGCCTTGAAGCTTTGGCTTTTGGGGAGAAACGAGCTGGCGAGATGCGGGCATGGTGCTTCTCCTTCCTCCCCCGGGACAGGGGGTCGGGGGGCGTCTTCCCTGAAGCTGCTGCTGGGGTCTGGGAGGTGGGCGAGGACCACGGCGCTGCTCATGGCTCCGGAGCTCGCTGGGGAGAGGGGCTCCCAGTTGCTTCAGGAGCTGCCTTGTGCCTCTGCCTGCCTCTGCCTGGAGTCAGCAGGGGATCCTCGGAGCCTCCTCTCTGCAAAGAGGGGGGAAAAAAAAAAAAAGAGGGGGGGAGAAAAAAGGAGTATTGATCTAATCAAAACCAGATCCTCCCAACATCAAAGACAAAAAGTAAACAGGCTTTTCAACTCCTCACAGTCAAAAAAA